>APFE030873141.1:0-12646 GCA_000404065.3 Pinus taeda
TGCAAAACAGCAAACCAGGAGATACCCCTATATCAAAAGGAGATAAGTTTAGTCTGAAACAATGTCCCCAAACTGATTTAGATAAAAACCTCATGAAAGATATTCCCTATGCCTCAGCCATGGGTAGCATCATGTATGCACAAGTATGCACGCATTTAGATATTGCGTTCATTACCGGAATGCTAGGGAGATATTTGAGTAACCTAGGTATGGAACACTGGAAGGCAGCCAAGCGAGTGTTGAGATACCTAAAGAGAACAAGGGACTATATGCTCACGTATCGGAGGTCGGAACAGCTCGAGGTCATTGGAGATACCGATTCTGATTTTGCAGGATGTGTCGACAACATGAAGTCAACATCAGGATACATCTTTATGATGGCAGGTGGTGCTGTGTCATGGAAGAGCGCTAAACAGTCATTGGTAGCCTCCTCCACTATGGCAGCTGAATTTGTTGCATGCTTTGAAGCATCTAATCATGGCGTATGGTTGAAGAACTTCGTCACAAGTCTGAAAATTGTGGATTCTATTCAGAAACCACTCAAATTATTATGTGACAACAATTCAGCAGTGTTATACGCAACCAACAACCGAAGTTCGTCAAAGTCGAAGTACATTGACATTAAGTTTTTGGTTGTAAAAGAGAGAGTGTAGAATAATGAATTATGTATAAAACACATAGGTACAGACTCCATGATTGCGGATCCTCTTACTAAAGGATTACCACCCAAAAAGTTTCACCAACATGTTGCTTGTATGGGAGTAATATCTGTTTAGGATGATTAGAAAATGTGGGAGTCTGAATATGTTTTAAGTTTTTTGATGTTCTATGTAATGCAATTGTAAACATTTTTGATGATATATACAAGTTGCATTCAGTTTCAGTTTCATTAATTCTTTCTTTAAAGTTTAAAATTTTGGCCTCATACAGTAAAGTAAAGATGACTCAATTAGAAATAGGCACGTCTAATCACACTTGCGTGTAATTTCTAAACTATATGTCCAAATCAGATTCATGTCATTCAGTTATGTTGGCAGCGTGATTTATGTCAGTTTAGTTGCGAATAAATGTGACAAATGCCGCTTAAGTCCTTTGTTAACATAATTGATGGACGGAATTGTTTAAGAAATACGATAAGTAAAGACAGAAAAGTTGCATGCAATAAAGTTAATGATATATAATCAAAAGGGTGCACTTGTCCATGTGGGAGATTGTTGGATTTAGAGACGTCTAATTACAATAATTAGGTTGGACATGCGTGCATTATGATTATGATATCAAATACTGTAAGCAAGATTACATTTATGTAATGATTAAATATGCCAAATAATGTGATTAATTAAGTCATGGCATTAAACATATTTAAATAAGGATTTGGATACAAATACATATAGAATAATGTTAATCAATTATAATTTTTAATGGACCGATTATAATTGATTGAAATAATAGCAGTAATAAATTTCTTGACAGCTAAATTTCGGCTGTCTAGATTTCTTGACAGCTAAATTTCGGCTGCCCTAGGATTGGGACTGCTATAAAAGGGCTGAGTCTCCAAGGCTTGCGATCACTCAGAAAATTGTCTGCTCCATTGAAGACTTGATACTCTATCAAGGATAGCCAGAGAAAAGGATTGCAAGCTCTTGGAAGGATTCAACAGCCAATAACTCAAGTCAAGACCAGGAGCTTTAGAAGATGGAAAGTAAGTTCCGTTGTGCTTTAATTTCAATTTCTTACAAAGGAAGTAGATCTTGGTTAGGGTTTAAAGTAATTAGGAAAACCCATAAATTAAATCTATCAGAAGATTGCCAGAAAATTTTAGGTATACCATACCTGTGCATATAGAGCCTAAATGCTAGATTTCCAGTGAAGGCTCGAGTTGCTAGGAGCACACTACCGACGAAGACAAGACTGATACGTAGAAGGGAGTTGTCTGGAGCAGAGTACAACCAAGATGAGTATTATCCTTTATTTCTAGAATTGCATGGACCAAACACACACTTGAATAAGTGGTTCAACTAACATTAGTTCTGAGTTTACATTGCTGGTTATATTCCACCTTGGCTGATATTTCCTGTATTCAAATTCATATCAACATTGTATAATATTCCTGAGATCAACACACACACACACACACACACATATATATATATAATATATATATAATATATATCAGTTAAGAATAATTTGAGGTTACAATAATTACTTTGCCTATTTTATTTAGATTGAAACCGTGAAAATACACCTACGGTAATGATCCTATGATATGTTTGTCAAACTCACTGAAAAAGTCAGAAAATGGTGGTTATTGGTGAAAATTTATGAAGGGGAAATTGACAATGGTATCATTTGTATTTTTAGGTACAACATAAGAAAGTTTATAACATTCTAGCGCATTATTATTCCCCACAATATATGCCTATAGCAGTCAGCCTTGAAACTTTTCATTAAAATACCTCAATGAGAAATTCAACAAACTCATTATCATAGTTTCACTTGTCATCATTAAGAAAAACATGGTTGAAGCCTTCATAGGTGCCCTTAATAAATTAACAGCAGCCAAAAATAGGCCCTTTTCAAAGGGGGTATATGCCATTCTTCAGAGAAATCAACCAAAAGATGTGCAGAAGGGGCAGGAAATAGGGCACAAAATATTTTTACTTAGGACAGATTTGAAGCACATGAGGGTCACATGTAAAGTTATTTTCAAACTTGATGAACTGGATGCACTCCTTTCCAAAGTGAGCTAGGTAGAAGGGAAAAAAATTGATTTGGGCTCTAAAACTAGCTATGCTTGCTCTCACACAACACAAGTTCTTGGAGGAACTTTATGAAGGGGATAAACTTCCAGTTGCATCTTGTCTCTGGCACATCATGAGACTAGTCGCCCCTAGAGTTACTTACAATGATGATGTTATGAGTAGAGTTTTCAAACTGATAGTGCATACTTTTCAAGACTTAGACAACAATGTAGGTCCTACCTTTGGAAAGAAGCTAGGGATTTTAGGAGCTATGGCCATGACTTGTAGGTTTTAACCCCGTACATAAATTACCTGCATACAATTTCTAAACCACGGAAAATAAACAATGCAAGAGCATAACACATAAAACACATATACACAGAGATTTTCCCCTCGATCCCAAAACTGGGACTACCAGCTTGATTTCTCATTATGTTCCTTTCAATGTTACAATACATATTTATACATGCCGAATCATCCAATACCATGGACCGAAAACTAACGCGTCCAAAACCATGGACCGAAAGCCATCGTGTCCAAAACCTTGTGTGAAAATCATGCACAAAACCATAGGTAGGTCTGCACAACCTAACACAGGGTCCAAAACCAAAATTTTCCAGCGTGCTGCCCCGGACCCCATAGAGTGGGGTTACCTACACCCCTCAAACTCCCTATGACTCCCCCCGCTACGTAAACGGTGGAACGAAGGGGGCGCTCCACCCCCCTTCTAAGCCCCCGGTTAACTACGTGGGCTAGTCGTGAAAATAATATAAGCCAACCCAACATTCTCCCACTTGTTGTTTCTTTCCATAGGGGGACACAAGAGAGCATAGTCATTTATCCATCCCTGCAATGCTCATTGTTTCTCTGCACCAAGAGAACTTCCCAGAGCTCACATATTTTGTCAATGCATCTGCAATATTCTTCAAAGTGTCCACCTTTACTAGCAACACCCTTTTGTCTTCTATCATATCCCTCACAAACTAATACTAAACATCAATGCGCTTTGTCTTTGAATGATCTGCAGGGTTCTTTGCCAAGAAAATTTCACTTTGGCTATCACACTCTATCCTTATAGTTCCTTGTACTAACCCCATATTTGAACACAATCTCTGGAACCAAACTGCTTCCTTTCTTGCATGAGTGGCTGCCATGTATTCTGCCTCTGTAGTTGACAGTGCCACTATAGATTGTTTATTACTCATCCAACTGACTTCACCTCCAAATAGGTTAAACACATACCCACTTGTAGATCTTCATTGATCCAGATCTCCAGCCCAATCTGCATCAACAAAGTCACGAATATTGAGCACTCTGTCCAATCCTGGTCTTCCTTGATAGCACAAACCATAATCACTAGTGCCACACAAATACCTGAAAACCTGCTTCACTGTTGTCCAGTGCTCCTTCCCTGGTTTTGACATAAACTTGCTCAATACTCCCACCGCATGTGCAATGTCTAGTCTAGTACAGACCATCACATACATCAGGCTACCAACTGCACTTGCATATGAAACACGGGACATGTTCTCTTCCTCTTCTTGTGTCTTGGGACACTGTTCAGCAGATAGCTTTACACCTACATGAACAGGAACCTTCACCAGTTTACTATCCTGCATATTAGACATCTACAATTTTGTCTCAACATACTTCCTCTGGTTTAATCAGAGCTTCCTCTTTGTCCGATCTCTTTTAATTTCCATGCCTAAAATATAGTTTGCAACACTAATATCTTTCATGTCGAATTTGGAGGAAAAATGGGTCTTCAAATCCTGGATAATTTCTTTGTCATTTCCAACAAGCAACATATCATCCACATATAAGACTAGATAAATAACACAGTCACCAATTAATTAAAAATACAAACAATGACCTTCTTTGCTTCTAGTGAAGCCAAGTCCCCGTATAAATGTATCAAATTTTTGATACCACATCCTTGGTGATTATTTTAACCCATACAAAGACTTCTTTAACTTGCATACCAATTCTTTCTTACCCTTCACAACAAAGCTTTCAGGTTGCTTCATGTAGATCTCCTCTTCTAGATCCCCGTGAAGAAATATTGTCTTCACATCCATCTTTTCTACCTAAAAATCAAAAGCAACAGCAATATATAGAAGTAATCTAATAAAAGTTACCCTGGTAATAGGAGAAAAAATAATACCAAAATCAATTCCCGACTGCTGGGAATAACCTTTTGCAACCAACCGAGCTTTGTATTTCTCAACCATTCCTTCTACATTTGTCTTCTTCTTGAACACCCATTTGCTGCCAATGGGTTCCCTTCCAGCGGACAACTCCACTAGATCCCAAGACTCATTTTTGTGCAAAGATGCCATTTCATCAACTATGGCCTCTTTCCAAAGTTTGCATCCTCTAAATATACTGCTTCCTTCACAGTTCTAGGATCATCATCAATAATAGATAAAGAAAAATTTGAACAGAAAGAAAATGGACTATACCTTTTTGGTTGCCTTCTTTATCGAACTAATCTTCTCACACCCGGAGTTTGTGGCTCTTCATCTTCTGATTCCTCCTCTGCTGTAGAGTCTAGTTCTTCCTCCTTTAGATCAAACTCTATCTTCTCAGGTTCTTGTAGAATTTTGTAGAATTTTTCTACAAATCAGCTAGCTCTGGTACCATGTAGAACTTTTTCTAAAAATCAGCTAGCTCTAATACCATGTAGAAATTTCCCACTCGTAGATCACCTGGTAATGCAATGTACTAAAGAAAAACACTTGATCTATTTCTACAAACAATTTATCGAAAGCTTAATCAATCATGAGCAACATCAATAAGAACATATATAACTGATAAGAATGAATCAATCACACATAACACAGAAGAATTTACCCAGGGAAAGCACCTGCCTAAAACCCCATCTCTATATTATCATACAAGTGGAAATATAGTTCGGATTATACAAAGCCTTAGCTCGGAAGTTATACAGCTCTCAGTACAATCCCTATGTTGCTCATAGATAGTGAACGAATTCTCACAAACCTTCTCCTCTGCCCTCCAAGCCTCCTATTTCTATGCACAGTTTTTCCTAGGTCCTCCAGCTGCAACCTGTGTGATTCTCACCTCACACACAACACTAACCTCTGAAATAACTGCACAAACCTGAAGGAGATAAATCCTCATCATGGATGAGCTTCCTTTATAGGAAAAATATTCATCCAACTGATAGTACACTATCCCTTCTCTAATCTCAACTGGGACTTTGATAGAACTGACATGCATTAGTTATCCATGAGTGAATACATAGTTATCTGAAAATAATAGTTGTCACATGCATGCAAGCATCAATAAACTAAATATCATTAATTTAACAACTTGTTAAATTAATCTAACTGAACTCGACTATGTTAAACTAAGTGAACGATCCTCTCAATATAGAACTCATCCTTAATTCCTCAATTAGTGGAGCAAATCAAGGACACATTCCCCAATTAGAGGAGAAATAATTGCATGTTCTCACAAAGACTTCAAGTTTAATTTTCCATAACTAATTAACTCATGGAGATTAATTAATTAGTATTTTAAATTGTTGGTAAGACCAATTTCGAATTTACTTCCTATAGATAGACCAGGGATTGCTATAAATAGGAAGGGACCCATAAATGCTATTTTTAGAAGATGTTATTTTTAGTAGTTACACCTCTCACCCAAGGTGGCCAAAATGCTCATTGGCCAAACTTCTATTTTTAGTAATTCTATTTTTAGCACTTCCTAAATTTAGCATTTCTTGTTGCACATTTTTCAACACTCCCTCTCAATAAGAAAGGCTTCCTCTTGAACCCGATCCTGTAACTCTAGAACGTTCTGCATGCAACACATCTACCAAGTGCGGTTGCTCAGCAACACTCGGAACAAAAAAGCTCCCAACTAACCTCTCGGTTGATCTAGAAACATACTCTGATGCTGAAGCTCTACCTGTTGCTGACAAGTGCTCCCTCTCTGACCTCTATGCTACTGCAACATCTCCATGCATCTCACACCATTGCACACCTCTCTGTGCCATCCTGCATTGGTGCAACGCACTTGTGCTTCTCGCATTGCTGCAGCCTGCTAGCTCTGTGTTGTCTTGGGATTCCTGCACTATAGCTCTCTCTACTGCCCCATCCACATCTATCTCTACCCAATCATTCAGTTTTGCTACTCCTCATTGAGGCTTCTGTAGCAAAGTCGAATCAAAGAGGTTGGGTACTTCAAGGATCCTATCCCTCTTTCTTGGGACAATCACTCCACGTCGCACCACCTCCTACCTGGAGGTATGGCTGCATGTGATCCCTCAGCCTACCTGGCTTGAAATTCCCCCTACTGGAGGTCTATGCATGAGTATATGTCTCTAGTTGATCTCCTCTCAACTTCTCTAGTTATGGTTGCTCCACAACCTCCTGAAGTTGCTTCACCAATTGTGGCTCCTCTACAATTGTCTGAGACTTCTTCTAGCACTGCATGTTGAAAGGTAATTTACTCTCCCTCTCAACCACCAAGTATCTAACCTTTTCCTTGCTCCTTAAGGCTTTGCATGCATCTTGTACCTCAAGTGCATACAGGTTCTTGGCTAGCACACCAATCTATTTCCACTTTCTCGCTATCATGAAAATTTTTGAAAAAAGAGCTAATTTTAAATCAGTGATATCTCCCTCATCCAAACTCTGATTCAATTGATTTTTTTTTGAATTTGGGTATTTTACCATAAGGAATCCAAATCTGCTATTTTTTTTTTTAATTTTGTACAAAAATTTTTAGATCTTCTCTGCAAACTCTCGGCCCAAAACTCAAAACTTTGAAATCTCCTCTCAGCATATGGTTCTCTCCTTTGATCAGCTATGCTCTGATACCATGTAGAACTTTTTCTACAAATCACCTAGCTCTAATACCATGTAGAAATTTCTCACCTATAGATCACCTGGTAATGCAATGTACTACAACAAAACACTTGATCTATTTCTACAAACAATTTAGCAGAAGCTTAATCAACCATGAGCAACATCAATAAGAACACATATAACTGATAAGAAGGAATCAATTACACATAACATAGAAGAATTTACCCGGGGAAAGCACCTGCCTAAAACCCCATCTCTGTATTATCATACAAGTGGAAATATAGTCCAGATTACACAAAGCCTTAGCTCGGAAGCTATCCAGCTCTCAGTACAATCCCTCTGCTGCTCATAGACAGTCAAAGGCTTCTCACAAACCTTCTCCTCTACCCTCCAGGCCTCCTATTTCTATGCATAGTTTTTCTTGGGTCCTCCAGTTGCAACCTATGTGATTCTCACCTCACACACAATACTGACCTCTGAAATTATTGCACAAACATGAAGGAGATAAATCCTCATCATGGATGAGCTTCCTTTATAGGAAAAATATTCATCCAAATGGTAGTTGCTGTCCCTTCTCTGATCTCAACTGGTTCTCTGATAGAACTGACATGCATCAGTTATCCATGAGTGAATACACAGTTATCGAAAAATAATAGTTGTCACATGCATGCAAGCATCAAAAAACTAAATCTCATTAATTTAACAACTTGTTAAATTAATCTAATTGAACTTGACTAAGTTAAACTAAGTCAACTAATCCTCTCAATATAGAACTCATCCTTAATTCCTCAATGAGTGGAGCAAATCAAGGACACATTCCCCAATTAGAGGAGAAATAATTGCATGTTCTCACAAAGACTTCAAGTTTAATTTTCCATAACTAATTAACTCATGGAGATTAATTAATTAATATTTTAAACTACTAGTAAGACCAAATTCACATTTACTTCCTATAAATAGACCAAGGATTGTTATAAATAGGAAGGGACCCAAAAATGCTATTTTTAGAAGTACTATTTTTAGCAGTTCTATTTTTAGCACTTCCTAAATTTAGTATTTCTTGTTGCACATTTTTCAATAGTTCCTTTGATTTGACTTCATGTTTAATAACATGTTTCACCTGTGTGAACACAACATCTCGGCTATACACAACCTTCCTTGTCACTAGGTTCCAAAGCTTATAACCCTTTAAACCATCCTTATACCCAATAAAGGTGCACTTTTCATATTTACTATCCAACTTGGTTAATTTCTCCTTTGGAACATGTACATATGCACCACATCCAAATACCCTCAGATGTGAAAGAGAGGGTTTCTTACCAGTCCATACATCTTATGGAGTCTTATCCTCCAATGCTGATGAAGGTGATCTGTTGACAAGTAACATGCTATCTCCAATGCCTCTGCCTAGAATTCCTGTCCTAACTGATCCAAAAATGGATCTTGGATAAACCTCTAATTGGGGAATCAGAGGAATGTCAGAGCAGAGGCATGGCGCAATGGACCGAAACGATGCGATGGAGCAGCCATATTATATGTATATGTGTGATAATCCGACTGTGATCACCGATATCGATGGATCGGCGTCGACGATACCAAAGGAGAAGCCAAACGGCCATTGCGACTAGCAATGCAATATGGTCGGACCCAATAGGGTTTCGGAATGGAAACATATATATTTTGAAATCCGCCAAATGTGATTTTAAATGTATTTCACCTATTTTGTTTATTAAATGAAAAACAAAGCGGTAGGTCAATTGCGATTATGATACGCAATCCCCAAGTGGACCCAATAGGGATATAAAATGGGATTATAGAACTTTGAACTCTGAAACTATGTGTTCTACGGATTTTTCCCGTGTGTTTGCAGCATTTTCTTGTGTAGCAGAAAACGACTATTCCAAAGGAATTTTAAGCGTTGATTGCCCTATCTGTTACCAAATAGGTGGCATCCATCCTAGGAAGCATTTGGAAATGATTGCTAACGCTTAGAGGAGGAAAATGAAGGGACAGTGGTTGGAAGACCAAGAGCCTAAAAAGGAAAAACTAATAGGCAGCGCCGATTTGGCTTTTAAGCCATCAAATATCAAAGACAAATAGGGGCTGAGTTGTCAAATGGTGGCAGAGCAAGTGTTGGTAGACTCTGGGCTGCTGAGTTATTGTTGGTAGCCAAGTTGTTCTTTGTTGCTTAATGCTGAAAGTAGTAGCAACAGAGAAGTGAAAAGCAGTTGAGGGAGCCTTTGTGGCCACTTGAAGTTCAAGGGGAAAGCCAGAGAGCTGAAGGTTGCAAAAGGAAGAAATGAGCCAGAGCAGAGGAGCCAAGAGCCAAGAGCTAGATCCAAAGAGCCAAGAGTTAGAGCCAAGAGTCAGAACCAGAGCCAAAGAGCCATATTCAGAGCCAAAAGCCAGAACCAAGAGCCAAGAACCAGAGCCAAGAGCCAAAGCCAAAAGCCAAAGCTTCAAGAGCCAAGGGATAAAAAAGTGTATGAGCCCACTATTTATGTGTAGAACAGCGAGAGTTGAGCCAAAGAGCTTGTAAACAGACTTACACCATAATCCCAGAGAGCCTAGTCAAATTGAAAAGAGCTCACAGAAATGTAGCCCAAGAGTTGTGGGTGAAATCATAATTAATTTTTTGTCTTATGTGTGTGTTTTATTGTTGCTTATTTACTATTGTATGCATTAATATATCAGTTTAAGCACATTCACATATCATCACAAACAAAATATTTTAAAGTACATAATCAGTGAAAAAAAATACAAGCTTACACCTATATTTTCAAGAATTTCTTATTTCCGCATTGGTTAATCAAATAGACTTGGGAAAATTCAAGCTTTGGAAGTGGGAGAGGTTCTTGTAAGCTAGACAAGAAGCCTAAGAGCCACATTTTTAGATCAGGTGGTATCAAAGCTTAAGATTGATTAACCACACCTTTAAGAAGGTTATATTAGAATGCTTGATTGACAAAGCAAAGACTACTTTTCTAAAAGGTGTTTAAACAATGAGAGGTTGATTGTATGCTTGTTTTGAAGACTGACTATTGTTTGAGTTTTCAGAGGTGAAAGGAAATCTATTGATAGCTTAGTCGAAGAAGGACAAGAAGAAAGAAGAAGTCGTTGGCATAATGACAACTTCTACAAATGAGTCCTCGAATTCTTCTCTCTTCACAAGATTCTTTGATGAAGACATGAAGCAAGAATTGTCCACCATGATGGATATGGTGAGAGAAATTTATGATGATGGAAGGAAGAGCAGCATGCTTAGAAAGCAGTTGAATTCCATGAAGGAAGAGAAGCAGTTGCTTGCTGACAAATTGCAGGAAATGTAGAGGCAACTTCATATTGCAAATATGAACCTGAAAGGGATGCATGAGTTGGAGGCACAACTCTTTGTTGCCCAAGAAGCTTTATTCAAGTACTAGCTTGAAGAAGAGGTAAGCCATTCCAGTTTGTCTTCAAATTCTTCTGAGATTGCTTGTATTGGTTCTTTTGAGAAACATACTAAAGGGATAGGTTCCAAGCTAATGTCCAAGATGGCTATGAAGGAAAGGGCTTGGGAAAGCATGCACAAGGTATTATTCAACCAATGATGGTTGAGGAAAGGCCTAAATGTTTGGGTCTTGGATATGGACAGTCTTATGGAGAGAATTCCAAAGCTTCCATGAAAGCCATTGAAATACTCTCAAGAAGGAGTTTCATTTCATGTCCTCTACCTCATAAGTGTAAAGGTTGTATTCAAGAGGAATACAATAGCTTGAAACATCAATTGCAAGATGTAGGTGTTCAGAAGCACACACTTGAACCAGAGAGTTGGGGAGACTCTAACAGCCTTGAAGAGTTTGATGGTGTTCCAAAGGGAGCCACTTCTTCATTTGCTTCACCTCCTCATGAAGGCAATAAAGGTGAAAGAGGTAGGTATAAATCTGGTTCTAAACACATTCCTTTTGATTTTGCAAAGCATGATGAATTTCCACATATGTATGGGAAAAGAGTTTCATGTTCCTTTTGTGGTTTGGATAACCATGATATTTCTAGATGTTGGAAGAAAATGGCCGCATACAAGAAGCAGAAGAAGGAAACGAAGCAAGAAACCAAAGGTCCATTGGACAAGGTAAATCATACTATTAAGAGGATGCACATACGGTGCACTTACTGCCATAAGGAAGGAAATCTTGCTGCAAAGTGTTGGACACTGAATCCAACAATGCTTCCTCCAAAGTTGAAGAAAGTGGAAAAAGAAGATGGCAGAAATGGAAGTGAAGATTCCATGAATGATGTGTCTCAAAATGATTCACATGTTGATGTTGATGTGCAGGCAAAGGGTAGTACCTTTGAAAGGGATTGGTAAGGAACATTTAGAGTTATTATCCGATTAAGATTTCATGTCTATTGATGCATCTACATTATATTTCATTTTAGCTTCGAAAGTACAGTGTGCTTAAGTGAAAGTTGAGGGATGAAATGCATGCATTGAATGTGATTCCTGTTGACATGAAAGAAGTTAACTTGGTATCCAAATGGAGACAAAGATGAAAGTTTCATCTTTTGGAAAAAGAGTCCTAATGGTCTTTTTCTACATGCTTGACTTGAAGGGTCATTTGTTTAAAGGCATGTTTTGTGGGCTTGTTATCTAGTCCATCATTTGTATGCAGATATAAGACATGGACATGTTCACAAGTTGTGAAAATCTATTTCTTTTGTTGAAACAAGAGTTTAGTCCATCTAGTTGTTGTCTTTATGCATGTTGTTGTTAACAGTTGTGGTTGGAAGCTTGTCAAACAGGTACAAATGAAAGTTTTGTTGAGTAGATGTGCTTCACATTTGTTGAGCCACCTTGGATCAATCATCAAGGCAAAGAAGCTCAAACTACCTTCTATGACCATTTTAGTAGAAGTTCTGTAGGAAGGCAAGGAAGAAGACAGTTCTTCTAAGGAAGACCAACCCATCTAGAGAAGGGAAGTGGTCAGAAACTTTGGTTCAAAGGCAAGTGTAGGGAGGCTGAAAGAAGAGGGTGAGTCACTCTCCTTTACTGTCTAGATCAGTATATCAGTCTTTTGGAGACCCAAA
>APFE030873148.1:1783-13129 GCA_000404065.3 Pinus taeda
ACGAGCTTGACACAAGACAAGGAACTATGCTCATAAAATCCTTGATTCATTTTTTAACGAGCTTGACACAAGACAAGGAACTATGCTCATAACTACTCTCTACAATCTACCTATATAACTTATGACTCCTTATTTCATTTTTTAACGAGCTTGACACAATACAAGGAAATATGCTCAAAAAGTTCGCATGCCCCCAGTATAATGATGCAAAGCGAGGTACATGCCCCCCAGGCTTCATTGCACTCAACCAGATGGTTGGAATGAAGGTTTACTTTCAATATTTACCTTGAAAAGGGAGTTGTTTCATTTTTAAGGAGGTTGACACAAGAAAAGAACTATCCTCATACCTGATTCATTTTTTAACGAGGTTGACTCAGTAACGGGAACTATCCTCTAACCTGATTATTTTTTTAACGAGGTTGACTTAGTAACAGTAACTGTCCTCGCAAAATCCTACTTTCTATAATCTACCTACATATCCTAAAATCTAGCTGATTCATTTTTTAATGAGGTTGACTCAGTAAAAGAACTATCCTCATACCCACTGATTCATTTTTTAACGAGGTCGACACAGTAAAAGGAACTTTCCTCATAACTACTCTACAATCTACCTATATAACCTATCCTTGTTTCATTTTTTAACGAGGTTGACACAAGGCAAGGAACTATCCTCGCTAGCCTATTTTATTTTTTAACGAGGTTGATACAGGAAAAAACTATCCTCGCAGCAACCTGTTTCATTTTTTAACGAGGTTGATACAGGAAAAAACTATCCTCGCTACATCCTGTTTCATTTTGTAACTAGGTTGATACAGGAAAAAACTATCCTCGTGACAACCTGTTTCATTTTTTAACGAGGTTGAGACAGGAAAAAACTATCCTCGCTACATCCTGTTTCATTTTGTAATGAGGTTGATACAGGAAAAAACTATCCTCGCGACAACCTATTTCATTTTTTAACGAGGTTGAGACAGGAAAAAACTATCCTCGCTACATCCTATTTCATTTTGTAACGAGGTTGATATAGGAAGAAACTATCCTCGCGACAACCTGTTTCATTTTTTAACGAGGTTGAGACAGGAAAAAGCTATCCTCGCACCCACTGATCATGGCTTCTAACTGGAAGAAAGACATGTCAATGGACACACCTTGATCATGGCCTCCAAGAGGTCTTCATTAGAAGGAAGAATAGTTTTCTGGAAGGAACACATGTCAAGGGACTCAAAAGGGATAAGAACATTGCGTTCAAATAATCCCATAGAGTTTTCCATGTCAATTACCAGATCTAAATCAAAGGAAGATGAGCAAACAATGAGAGGCTCACTTACATCGGTAACTGAAAACATGGGATCAGTTTCCACATAATTAACCTGTGGCAGGGTAGATACCACTTTAGAATCAGGAACATTTAGGGCTTTCATATTATCAGTAGTTGAAACAAGACTAGGGAATGAAAGCTGGTCTACAGTCACAATATTTCCATTGTGAGGGAAAGACATCACGCGAAAGAGTGTCGATACGACAACTTTCATTGCATAAACATAGTCTCGCCTAAGGATTAAATTGAAATCCAAGGGACCTCGAACTACCATAAGATCAATACAAATAGTTTTACCTTCCAAGGTAATAGAACACTTAGGAAGGATCCCTAAAGGTTCACTAACGGTTCTGTTAAAAGCTTTCAGATTCTGCGTAATAGGCACAAGCTGAGGGGAACCCAAAGCTTTCCAAGCAGTTGAGGATAAAATACTAACAAAATCACCTTCATCTACCTCTGTGCGATGCATGTCCCTACCACCAACCTTGACAATGATTTGGAAAGGGATGGAGGAAGGAAGACGAGGTTCTGTCAATCTATTCCAATCAAAGGAAAAGACCTCAGTACTTGGAGGGAGTTCTGTAGAAATAGGTGAAATGTCCCCCGGCGTAGAGGAATCTGATGTAACAAAAAGAACCTGAGCGGTATGAAGTTCACTCTCTAAAGGGAAAGTGGGATCGATCGAATGTGAAATTGAATCGACCACTTGATCAACTAATGGATCATCAACCTGAGAGACACGAGTTTCACTCTCCAATGGAAAAATGGGATCGAACGTACTTGAAATTAGATCAATCACTTCGTCAGTTGACGGTAGGTTGGGAAAAAGTTTACGGTAACCAGTTGGAAATTCTTGTTGTGGAACAGTAAGGTTTTCCAACAATTTTGAGGCTTCATCCATGTGAGGGCAAATGTGAGTTTGATGACTCCCATTGAATAGCTTACAAGGAAACCTAACTTTACCCTTTTTCCCAGGAACCTGACTATCACTAGTTGATGGATCAATGGAAAGTTGATGAGATTTTTCTTACCATACTTCCAAGACCTTTGGAATACCAGGACAATTGATAAGGAAGTGGTCACCGTTACAAAGCCTGCAAGTGTATTTGGGTTTATGATGCATGTCGGAATTTTCCTCAACACAACTAACACTTACAGTCGTGTTTGGTTGGTTGACTTCTTTCTTATCTTGCTTCTTATTCTTCTTCTTCTTCTCTTTCTTCTTCTTCTTAGCCACCTGGTTACTAGCATCGAGGCTTTTACCAAGCGAAGAGGAAGAAATGGAGGAAGAAAAATTAGGCGAAGAAGGTAAAGGGTCAACAGAAGGTTGGTGATGTTGAGATGGTGAACTCTGTTGAGGTGAAGCATTCGGTTGAGGTGGAACAATTGGAGTATTTGGGACCAATGAAGTTGAAAATAACCATATCGGCAAACCTATTGTAAATCCAGGTAATGATGAAGTAGCCATATAAGGAGGACCAACATTTCCAAAGTAAGGAAAAGTACTAGGATTCTCGTTAGGAGGGGTTCCTAGGTTGATAAATTCCGGAACATTTGCCATTATATCCAACTTCAGTGAATTTTATTAACATTTTAAAACTAAAATTAACAATTCACAATTCACACCTAACAATTAAAATTCACAATTCACACCTATGGTCCCTAAAAGTAAAAACAAACAAATTAACAAGCGCTATCAAATCTAGGATTCAAACCACACACAAACAGTAACTTTCCGTACCGAAAACACTAGTTGGTGATGAAATCCAACATCGCAGAATTCAATACAGAAATGGCAGTTGAAACAGTTACCCCGACAACCTTCTTAATGAATAGACTGGACCAAGTTCCTCCACTTTAACCATCTCGAGTGAAGTGAACCCCCAAGAAAATCCAAGTGAGTCTAGCCGACGTCTGCTCGAGGTACAGTGGGATCTTCCCTCCACCATCACCTTGGGTAGAATCCTAAGATAATGGTCATTAAGGTTACCAACAACAACAAATACACCTAGGGGAACAGTCTACGCTCCAACAGCACACAAGGGAAGAGCATCAAGCTCAATCCCCTTACCGGCTCCTTGACAATAATCCAAGGTTTACCGATAAGTGACCCCAGGCTCCTCGACAATGGTTAATCCGAGGTTTACCGTTTGTAATACATGCATGTCTAGCGTCGTTCCCAATGAGGGAGGATTGATCCCCTCACTGGTTCGGACACGAGCTCATGCTTCTCGTTTAAGAGGAGCTTTCCCAGAGCATAAATGTAACAGTTGGATTTATCCTACCACAAGATGAGCTACTTGTTTAGTTTTACTGTCTTGGAGAGTTAATTACTCTCCTACTCCAAGACACTAGCCTGATCTATGTTGGTGTTTCAGAGCCCTAGAAATGTAAAAATTACTAGATGAATTTTAATTAAGTGATGTGTTATTAAGGTTGTTATTACGCGAGGATGCCATAGGCAAGCGGGATTAGGTCACAACGATTAGGGTTCAGAGATTCTCTGTCACAGCGCAGTCTGTGCTACTCTGAATCGATTCAGGCACTGAACCAAGGGCCCGGTCATGCATCAGTGCAGCAGGGTACTAAGGAACGCAAATGGACTCCACGCAGGGGGGGGGTGGAGTCAGAGCCCTCCCCAGGCACAAAAAACACGCTGCATGGCCCTGAACAAGATCTTGTGTTTGGTTCCATAGAAAAGGGGATCATGAACCAAGACAATAAGCATCAGCACGGGAGAAAAAAGACAGAAGGGCGGACGGATAAACACAGTGCCACACAAGACATTGGGGAGAATTCGGGGGAAACCCCAAAATTTACTTCTGCAACATGCAGACCCATAGCCAAAGAGCGACCCAGAATAGAGTTTCCAGGACACAAAATAGACAAGAGAATTGAATACATGAGGGATCACGCCCTTATTGGGAAGTTCATAGGGTTCTGGCCGACAGAAAGGGCATTATACGGCTGGATTGCAGCGAAATAGAAACCTAAAGGAGATGTTACCTTGCATCTCGGGCCGAAAGGCTTCTTCACTGCGATCTTCTTCTGCGTGGAGGACAAATACAGAATCCTAGGAGAGGGACCCTATTTTTTCAACTCAGCAGGTCTGTACCTGAGGGATTGGATACCAAGATTCAACCCGGATAAGGAAGATCTCACATGGGCGCCAGTTTGGATCAGAATGTACTCACTTCCAAATGAGTATTGGGACGAGGATATTCTCAAAGATATAGGAAATGGAATAGGGGAATACATCAGAGCTGCAGAAGAAACAAAATAGTGCATACACATCTCCTATGCTCACATATGCGTCTTTATACGACTGAATGAAACTTTTCCAGAATCGATAAGTCTCTTTTACTGGGATGAAGAGTGGATTCAACCACTGGACTACGAGCACGTCCCCTTTCGGTGTAGAAAATGCCATGCTCTAAGGCATCTTTTTCGGGATTGTCCGCTAAATGTCAAATATGCTTCCCCTGAATCCTATGAAGTCCCAGCCCAGGATGGCTTCACAAAGGCCCCTAGCAGAAGGCGTGCTCACAAGAAGCCCAACAATAGCACCAAGCCACAGCAAATGAATAACCAAGGACCGGCCACAAAGAATAGTTTTGAAATCTTATCGCGAACCTCTGAGGACCAGCCCTCACTCTCTGTAGACACCTCTGCTCCCCCTTCCTCATCCTCCCTCCCTCCTCCCTTTACCTCCTCATCCAAACAACCCCACCCCTCAGCAACCCAGCTCTCCATTCGGATGGACTCACAGAGATGGAAGGGAAAGGCAAGGATATGGATATCGATGGAAAAATAGATCCCCCACAAAGCTCAGAGACAAATATGGATGGAAGCAATCAAGTGTAATGAATGGAAGAAGAACCAGAGAGCATAGATATGAAGGACTAGACATCATAGAGCTAGAACTGGCTTGCAATAAGAAGGCATACGACAGCATACCAAAGACTCAACTCAACAAGCTGGAAGTGGTTATCTCCAGGGCCTTCCACCAACATCAACTAGGCATACAGCCTGGCAGCCATTGGGACGGCTATCAACTCCCAAAAGATTCCAAGAAAAGAGGAAGAAAAATGGATCTCCAGCGAATGATTTAGATCGGGAAAATACTGGTAGACTCGGGCAGGTATGCTAAACTGATGAAGTACTACAAACCCTCCATCAATAGTTAAACTATGAAGCTAGTATCATGGAATGTTAGAGGGCTCAATAGCCCTGACAAACATAGAATGTTAAAAACCGTGATTAAAATGGAAAAACCTCAAATGTGCTTTCTGCAAGAAACCAAATGTAACAGCTCAACATTAGACAGCATTCTCTCCAAGGCCTGGTCAGCTTTCGATCGGTAGCGGTGGATGCTTCTGGAGCCTCGGGAGGGCTGGCTATAGCTTGGAATACACAGGCGATAGCTCTATCAGATCTGCATGCCTCCCATCATATCATCCAGGCTGCTTTTCATATCCTAGGAACGAACATCCATGGAAATCTCTCAAATGTTTACTTCCCGTAGGAATCAGGAAGTAAAATTTCCCTTCTTGATACTATAAAGGCCTTGAACAACAACAAAAGGCACCCACTTTGGATAATAGGCAGGGATTTTAATATGATCACCAAGCTAGAGGAGAAGATTGGAGGGTGAAACAGAATGGACCCTGAAAACTCCCACTTCAAGGATTTCATTCAGAACACCTCTCTCATAGATCTGCCTTTTGGCAA
Organism: Pinus taeda; assembly: GCA_000404065.3. NCBI lineage: Eukaryota > Viridiplantae > Streptophyta > Pinopsida > Pinales > Pinaceae > Pinus > Pinus taeda. The sequence continues at coordinate 7,833 of APFE030873148.1, forward strand.
TGGAACTTTCACTTGGAGCAATCGCAGAGCTGGCAGGCATCAAATTGCCTCCAAATTGGATCGCTTCCTCATATCAGACAATGTGGTTCACCTGGGAGGAGACTTCTCAGCAGCAATTCTTCCTCACACTAGATTGGATCACTGGCCGATTGCCCTTCAATGGCAAAGACCAGGCAATCCCACTAGAAGACCCTTCCGCTTCAAAGAGTTCTGGCTCACGCATCCTTCATTCAAAGACATGGTCAAAAATATTTGGACATCCTTCACCCCGCCTGAAGGATCTAAGATGTTTCAGTTCCAACAAAAGTTCAGGTTTTTAAAAGGTCATCTAAAACAGTGGAACAAGGAGACCTTTGGTAACATATTCATAGCACAACAAGAACTAAACAAGGAATTGTCATATCTCCAACAAAATAAAATAACAGAGGGGCACACTGAAGAAACGTTGGAACAGGAATGAAGCATCCACAACAAATTGGAGGAAAGGCGAAAATAGGAAGAAATATACTGGAGGCAAAAATCCAGAATAAGATGGTTGAGGGAAGGTGAACGAAATACCAAATTCTTCCACAGGACCACTGTTCAATGAAGAATGCACAACATCATCCCTTTCATTCAAACTCAGGGAGGAGCCAAAATAGAGAAACACGAGGAAATTGAGGAGGAATTCCTCAATCACTTCGCACAAGTCCATAAAGAGCATGAAGGAGACAAGCACCCGACTATTGAAAGAATAACCAACAATGTGCCAAATATTATCACGGAGGAGCATAATGAACTTCTCCTTCACCCCATTCTGATGCAGGAGGTGGACGATGCAATGTCTCAACTAAAGGAAGGTAAGGCCCCTGGTCCAGACGGTTTCACCACAACATTCTTCCACACCTTCTGGGAGCTGATAAAGCACGAGGTCTGGCAAATTGTAGAAGAATCAAGAACCCTCCATTGGCTGCTCCCATCTCTAAACACAACCTTCATTGCGCTCATCACAAAAGAGGAAGATTCTATCACCCCTGATAAGTACAGGCCGATAGCTCTTTGTAACGTCATCTACAAAGTAGTATCTAAAGTGATTGCGAACCGGCTCAAGCCCGTCCTACCCATGCTTATATCTCCAGAACAGTCAGGCTATGTGGAAGGGCGGCAGATCATGGATGGAATTCTTCTCACGCACGAGATAATTCACTCCCTCAAGACCACAAAGCAGGAAGGTATGCTTCTTAAACTGGACCTCTCTAAGGCTTTTGATAAACTAAGCTGGACTTACATTCAGCACATGCTCACTGCCCTTGGATTCTGCTCTATGTGGGTGCGATGGATCATGAGTCTAATCACCTCAACTCAATTTTCCATCCTTGTCAATGGCATCCCCTCCCGGCCCTTTAAGCCGACTAGAGGGATCCGGCATGGTGACCCCCTTTCCCCTTCCTCTTTGTCCTAATGGCTGAAGGTCTAGGGTGTCACATAAAAAATGCGCTCCTCTATCATCAGCTTAAAGGCCTTTCTATTCATAATACCCCTACCAACTCCCACCAGCAGTTTGTCGACGACACTATGCTCTTCGGATACCCTTCGGTCCAGGAAGCCTCTCACTTCAAAGCCCTGCTCAATGATTTTTTAGAAGCCTCTGGCACCAATGTTAACTGCTCTAAGTCTCATATTTTCTTCTTTCACACTCCCCCCTCGGTCAAGACAGCGGTTGCCCGCATATTAGGATTCCCCTCTGCTTCCCTCCCCTCCAAATATCTGGGAGCACCGCTCACAGCCTCTGCCATAAAGCACTCTTCTTGGCGATCTCTTCTCGAAAAGCTCGAATCTCGCCTTAACCTCTGGACTCATAGAACCTTAAATCTTGTCAGTCGAGTTGTGCTCATCAAATCGGTCCTTCAGGCTATGCCGCTCTATTTTTTCTCAATCCTAGCAGCGCCGAAGTGGGTACTTAAAAAAATAAGGAACCTTCAGCGTAGCTTCCTGTGGGGCAGCACGGCAACCAATCGTAAATGGGCTCTAGTAAAGTGGGCCACTGTTTGCATGCCCAAAGAAAAAGGGGGGATCGGACTGAGAGACCCAGAGCATAGCAACACCATCATGGGGGCAAAAATTTGGTGGCAATGGGCTACTAATCTAGATAAGCCCTGGGCCAAACTATGGGCAACCAAATATGCCAACAACAGACCTCAGGAGGAACTCATCAGGTTCACTCCCACCGTCAAGGGTTCACTAATGTGGAACGTTGCCAAACAACACTACCAACTAATACAACGGCACAGTTTCTGGGAAGTGAGGAATGGCAGAACAACTCGATTCTGGACAGATGCTTGGAATCAAATGCCAAAACTCAATAGTATATTGTTCCCAGGTCCAGCTCCCAACAGGCAGGAGCAACAGTAGGAAGAGGTCCAACAGTACTGGCTACAGGAGGAGGAGAACGGCTTCAGGCAATGGAAACAGGGTAATCAGCTAATCCATAACACTGACCTTCAAGATGCTGAACAGCTGGAGATGGAGCTGAGGAAAAGAAACATCATATATAATGAAGGAAATGACATCCTTCGATGGGGATACCAACCAAAAGGCACCTTCTCTCCTTCAGAGGCGTATAAAATAATAAACAACAGCACCACTCCTTCTGACACTATTTGGCACAAAATATGGGAGCTCGACTCCTGGCCCAAAGTCTCACACTTCTTATGGTTGGTTGGACACAAAAGGATTCTCACATGGGATAAACTAAGAAGAAGAAATTTCCAGGGCCCATCCTACTTCCATAACTGCAAGCATAGTGAGGAAACCCTCCAACACCTCTTGGATGCTTGTCCCTTAGCCAATCAGCTATGGGAAAAAGTGAGCTTCAGATGTCAAAGAAGATGCAGAAAGGAGAATGACATAATCAACTCTTTAAGACAATGGCCCCAGAGACCTTACAAAAGCGAGCTCCTTAATCATTTATGGAACATCATCCCAGGACTAATCCTTTGGAGCATCTGGAAGGAAAGAAACAAACGAATATTCAAAAACCAATGCTCCCAAATAGAGGACATATGGCAGAGGCTGTGTGGGAATCTTCAAGAAACACTGATGCTCCGTCCATGGTCGCAGGAGGATCTTCCCTCACAACCCAATGAGAAAAGTATCCTAGACAATTGGCAACTGGATCTACCTCAGGAACTTCAGAAGAATGACCGGGCCAAAAGCAGCAGCATCAACAAATGCAAGTGGAAGGCTCCCCCAAAGCACTCCTATAAGCTCAACTTCGATTGAGCCTCTAAGGGGAATCCTGGCACAGCGGGTTTTGGAGGAATCATAAGAAATCATGAAGGTTCTCTCATGCAGATTTACTTTGGAAACATAGGTTGGGACACTAACAACTCAGCTGAGGTGGAAGGATTCTGGCAAGGACTCACTCTCGCATGGAATCTCAACCTTCAGCCCCTAGTCGTGGAAGGAGATTCCCAGATCCTCATTAACATGGCAAAGCGCCTCCAAAATGGATCTCAAGCAAGGAAAATCACCACTAGTTGGAGGCTTGAAGCTAGGCTGAAGGATATTGAACAATTGCTCCGCAGTAACAGAGTCATCTCTTTCATGCACACTAAAAGGGAAGGCAATGAGGTTGCTGACCTTTTGGCCAACATAGGAGTAGAAAAAACCAATACCCTTATCACTGGCAACACCAGCATAATTCCTAATTATGTTCAGGCTCAAGAGTGTGCCAGCCTGATCCAAAATGATGCAGCAGCCCCGGATGCGGGTGACGGGACAAGTGTTAACGAGGAGCCACATGGTCGCCATGTGCTCCCTCGTGTCTAAGCAGCGCATTGATTATACCCTTCGCCACCATGAAATGTCATTACAGGGAAAGAGGCAGGCATTCAATGCGCGTTATGTTAATATGGTGCGACTGCAACTTGCAGCTGGGGCATACAGGTTCTGAGGGAATAACTGTGTTGTTATTAAGGGAGAAAGGCCGAGACATGGAGAACAGTCTTCTGTTTGCAGCCTCACCATCCAGGTTTCTAATACTGTTGGTAACGCCTGCGTGTTTAACTTTGGTTCTTGTTTGGACTCAATTGGGTGGTGGCTCTAGACAGTGGGGCGCAGCATCAATTTTTCACCTGTATCTATATCCTCCCCTGCAGCCCCTGCAAAAATGTTTAGACGAAGGGGTCCTGCTCGCGGAAGGCCGTCTCGCCCTCCTGCCTCACGACCCCGCGTTCATTGCTGCCGCTATCATTGCCATAGAGGAGTTCAAGCCACCCCTATCCAGGTCAGCCAGTTCATGGACACGAGCGGTCCTAATGCTGAACCAGCCCCTGCACCTACATTCGGGTCTGCCATCTTCACTTTTGGCAGCTCGAAGGACAGAACCTGCATCAATGCTCATGTATCGGTCTTATTTCTCGAGGAATCTTAGGACGAAGATGGAGGCGTGAGTAGCATGGAGAGGATCCCAGATGGAAGCTTGGGAACGGAAGAAAAGATACCTGCGGAGGCACCTAGGCAAGCCCCTAAAAGCCCTCAGGCTCAGGAAGCATCGACCTCCAAGGTAGAAGCTAAGGAGGATTGGGACTCTCTGCGGGAGAAATATGGCTGGTGCAGAGTGGTTGAGGAAAAGCCACCCGAATAGCCCTCAGCTGGACCACATTCTCCTCACCCAACTCTGTTCAGGTTCTGTTTTGGTTCTCTCTGGTTCCGGTTCTATCCATGGCTATGGTTTTTGTTTTCTCTAGCTTAGGTCCAATTCAATGTTTGCTACTGCTAATTTTGTTAGGCCTGATAGGGAAGTCTTTGAATATCGTTTGAGGCCCCTGTGTGGGATGTATATGTTTTGCTCCTATGCCCCTACGTGGGTGGTTTTGGTCTGCTATCGTGCCCCTGTTTGGGACTACTCTGTCTGGTCGAGGTCTTGTTCGTGTTTTAATGGCTCATTATGGGTTGTTCCAGTATCGTAGTGATGCCCTGCACGGGCAGGTTCTATTATGTGATAGCCAAGCCCACAGCACCACTGTTGGCCTTGGGCACAATGTCATCTTGAATGTAAAATTTTCATTGTATATAATATAATAGCTAGATTTACTGAGAAAAAAAAAAGGTTGTTATTACTCAAATGGGTAAATGGATATGAAACCAATGGTGTTATGACCCGACTCAATTGAATGCAATCGAATATGATAATGTAATCTTTTCAATTCGGTGAATCCTAACTAAAGTAAGGAGAGAGTTTCCATTCACTTCCAACAATGCAAAAAATTGATCACTAAGAGAAAATATAACAAATTCTCTAATGCACTAATTTC
>APFE030873161.1:0-10303 GCA_000404065.3 Pinus taeda
AGGCCAAATTGAATGATTATGCTTGTTGATAATTTTTTTCACTCATAATTAACATTAATACAATTAAATACTTTGTATTTTTCACATATATATTTATGTTGTTCAATAATACTCCAAAAGTTATGGATTTCATAGGGTAAAACGTAGGGTTTGTCTTCCTCAAATAAATGCACACCAGGACCTGTAATTAATTATCAATGATATAATGATCATTCCACCCTATGGGTCTGTGAAATTGCATCTCAGTATTGTGCTGTAACAATGCAATAATGGATTTCAGTTTTGTGGTGTAAAATATCCCTAATGGGCCTCAATTTTTGGGTATGACAATGGTCTCCTTGGGCCTTCTTATTTGTGATAACACCACAATTCACTAATGGTACTTAGCATTATGGTGTAACAATGACATAATGGGCCTCAGTCTTGTGGTGTAAGAACAAACTAATGTGCCTCAGTCTTATGGTGTAACAATGCCCTAATGGGCCTCGATTCTTGGGTATGACAACAACCTCCTTTGACCTTCTTATATGTGACATGAGAAAATATTATGACAAATATATGAGGGATATACGTTTAGCCCTATAATAGAGATATCATGACAAACCTATGACAGAGATATCATGGTAAACCTATGATAATTTCATTGCTTTTATATTGCTAATATTATCTCTACATTATCTCTTATGATGATATTGGGTGAATCCATTGTGAAAATATTTTAAAAGACAATTATCTAGAGCAGAGATATCTATCCCTAATAAAATTAACACTGTTAGTACTCCCTTGGTTAATAGTCAATGGCTAATTATAGGTCACATATCGATGGTGATGAACCTATTTTCCCTATTGAATGTATGGATATCTTTTTTATTTTAGTTTTTTGTTTCTATACGGGTTTTAAAGTGACTATTGAGTTGATTGGTCTTGTTAAATACTAAAAAACACGTTGTCCCTCCAATCCCATTGTTTTTTATTTTTCCAATGTAGTGGTAGTATTAATTATAGCAACACTTGGAGTCTTAGATTTATAATATTCCTAGATACAATCATGCCATGGCTAGCTATCCTCCTACTAGGGGGTGTTAATGTGACAAAGGGCATGAGATAAAGAAGGATATGAGACACCTAGCTAGTTAATTGGAACACCTACATAAGGCCATAGACTACATCAGTACCCAAATGGAATCCCAAATGAAGAAGAATGAAGAGATGGAAGGGTAAAAAATTCAAGGACTCTGGTTATTTAATGCAAGGTGTTGTAGTAAAAGGTTACTTTGGATGTAGGGACTAGGAAATTTTTTATATAACAATCCTTTTTAAAAAAGCTTTATTTATATTTTGTATACAAGCATAACCTTTCAAGCTTGATAATACAACATTAAACTATATAAATGTGGTCTCAAAACATTTATAAATTGAAAATTAAACTGTGTGCAAGTTTGGGGTCAGGTCATCACTCATCGGAATCAGCTCGAAGAATCCAAGGCTTTCTAACAGGTTAAAGAAATAAAAATCTACGAGATGAGTACCTGTTGAAAGGTTGGATGGCTAAACAACCCATATCCAAATCACCAACCGTGATCATTTCTCAAAAGTCCACTTTTCCTTTCACAAACCACCATAGCAACCCCTTAGAAGTGGTTAATTGTTTTTTATGAAAACCACATATCGAAAGTTGGCGATAAATCATGTACCCATCAGGTCATCCATGCATGAAAGTGGGCCCTTACATATCATCAATCCAACTCACCCCTCCATGTCATATCACATACATCCATGTCACCCTTTCATATCCCTTGTGTCATTAATATTTTTCATTTTTTTTGCTCAATACCACCAAAGTGTTTGCCAATTTTTCTTATGAGGATATTTTCTATTATAAAATTATATATTACGGAGCAATGGAACACATAAAATATTGTAGAAAATATAAACACAGAAAATGCATAAAACAAGAGAGACACAAATATACGTGGTTCACCCATTTTGGGCTCCGTCCAGCCCGAACAGCTAGTCCTTACTTTCTATTATCTAGAAAAATGAAGAGACACAACCTACAGCAGATACACTATAATATCCTTTGTTTTCTCTCACAGTCTCACCTGACTGTTTCTCGCTTAGAGAATACACATCTATTACACAACCTCAAATACAATGCCCTCATACAAAGAGAGGGGTTGCCTTCTAGGGGAAAAAACCCTAAACTAAACATGAGTTCTACCATCAGATCATCCACCTAATGAACAGCCCAGATTCACTAGAAATTACTATAATTTTACAAGGCAATTTTACATCTGTTTTTAGCTTCGGGGGTGCTGCCCCCGAATCCCCGCTGGGGGACCACTGGCCCCCGGACTCCCCCACGTGGAGGTGTGTACAAACTTCCTGGGGTATACATATGGCTGAAACAACGACCTCTAAACAATCATGCTCCACACACAGCAATCTCCCACTGGGAGAATGATTGTAGCAACTCCACCGCTACTTCATTTGCTAGACAATGACTCCTCTTTGGACTTGGTTGTTTCTCATCTTCATCGTCATCCTTGAAGACAAATTGAAACTAAGTATATTCTCAGTTTCTCCCTAGTTACAACTTTTGTTAGCATATCTGTAGGATTCTGGCTAGTGTGTATCTTTTCCAGCGTCAACTTTCCATCTTCCAACACTGATCATATGAAATGGTACCTGAGATGTATGTGTTTACTCCTAGAATGAAATGCTGAGTTCTTTGCAAGATGAATGGCACTTCGGAAATAACTGTATAATTTGCCCATATCATGCTCCTTACCCAATTCACCCATAAACCTTTGTAACCAAATCATTTCTTTACTAGCCTCTGTAGCAGCAACATACTTCGGTTCTATTGTTGAAAGTGCAACAACACTTTGGATTTTTGAAACCCAACTGACAACTCTTCCACCAACAGTAAATACATATCCTGTAGTGCTCCTCTTGTTATCTCTGTCACCTAGCATATCTACATCAACATATCCCTGTAGAAAAATGTTTGAACCACCAAAGCATTATGCTTGATTTGTGGTACCTTTCAAATATCTGAGAATTCATTTCAATGCCATCCAATGTTCCTTTCCTAGATTGTTCATGTACCTGTTTAAAACTCCCACTACATGTGCAGTATCAGGGCTTGTGCTAACCACTGCATATATTAAGCTTCCAACTGTTGATGCATATGGAACTTTAGACATATAAACCATGTCTTCTTAGGTCTTTGGGCACATTTCCTTACTAACTTTGAAATGGCTAGCAAAAGGTATACTAACTGGTTTTGCATTGTGCATATTAAATCTTTTCAACACCTTTTGTATGTACTCATTCTGAGACAATGTTAATTTGCCATTTTTCCTGTCTCTAGTGATTCTCGTCCCAAGGATTTGTTTTTCAGCTCAAAAATCCTTCATTGCAAATGAATTTGCCAATTTTCTTTTGAGCACATTTATTTCCTGCATGTTATACCCTACAAAAAGCATGTCATCTACATACAATAACAATATAATATAGCTGCCATCATTTTTCTTTTTCAAATAAACACAATGACTAGAGTGACATCTAGTATAACCTTGTTCAGACATAAACTTGTCAAATTTTAGATATCGTTGCCTTCAAGCCTGTTTTAAGCCATACAAGCTCTTCTTCAACTTGCACACTACTTTCTCCTTCCCTTTCACTTCATATCGTTGTGGTTGCTGCATATATATCTCTTCCTCCAAATCCCCATGGAAAAAGGTTGTCATTACATCTAACTGATCAAGATGCAAATCCTCAACTGCTACTAGACATAAAATAGTTCTGATTGAAGTCATTTTAACAACAAGAGAAAATATTTCATCAAAATTAATACCTTTCTTCTGTGCAAACCCCTTCACCACAAGTCCATCTTTGTACCTCTATTTTCCTCCATCTTCTTCCTTTAGCCTGTAAACGCATTTATTCTTCAATGTAGTTTTTCTTACAAGCAACCTGACTAATTCCCAAGTCTGGTTATGCATTAAGGAGTCCATCTCTTCTTCCATGGATACCTCCCACTTTTTCCTACTTTCAACTTGCATTGCTTCTTCATAACATTCGGGTTCACTAGAATCAGTCAATAATAAATGATATAATGGAGAGTATCATTCAGGGGGTCTTCTTATCGTAGTAGATCTTCTAACACCACTTTCAGGTGTTTGGGGTGCCTGTTGCTGTTTTGGTGGTTGCTCTTATTGTGGTTGTTGATTATGATTATTTTCATGCACCTTTACCTTTTCAGTGATTTCATCAAGGACTACGTATTCCTTGTTTTCTTTTTCCTGTTTCTTTTCCTGCAACTGATTCTGATACAAGACCTTTTCATTGAATATTACATCTCTACTCCTAATGATTTTGTGATTTTCATAATCATATAAGCGATAACAAAAATCATTAACACCATATCAAATAAAGGTACAGTTCTTTGACTTTGCCTCAAGCTTTGTTCTATTTTCTTTATCAATATGGACAAAGGCCTCACAACCAAAAGGCTTTAAAAAATAGTAGTTTACCTTTTTAACTGTCCATGCTTCCTCTGGAACACCACCATCTAAGGAACTTGAAGGCCCTCTATTTATTAGATAAATAACATTATCTAGAGCATCTGCCCAAAACTGTAAAGGCAGTCTTGCATGCAATCTCATGCACCTTGCCCGCTCCATGATTGTTATGTTCATCCTTTTTGACACACCATTTTCTTGTGGTGTTCTTGGAACTGTCTTCTCTCTATGAATTCCATGCTCTGAACAATACCTATCAAACTCTTTGTTGCAATATTCACCTCCATTATCTGATCTAAGACACTTCAATTTCTTTCCTGTCTCAACCTCAACCAAAGCTTTCCATTTCTTGAAAGTATCAAATACATCAGATTTATTCTTAATACAATAAATCCAAGTTTTTCTAGTTGCATCATCAATAAAAGTAACATAATACCGAGAGCCATCGAGAGATAATACCTGAGTAGGTCCCCATACATCTATATGCACAAGCTCTAATTTTTCACTCTTCTTTTCTTTCCGAACTCTGAGAAATCTGACTCTCTTATGTTTTCCATAAATGCAATTCTCACAGAAGTCCAAATCAACATTCTTCAAACCCCACAACAAATTCTTTGAGTGAAGAATCTTCATCCCCTTTTCACTCATGTGTCCAAGCCTATGATGCCATAATGATGTATTTTCTCCTTTGGAAGTTAAAGCATTAACAGAGTTAGAAATACCATTGCATAGATACAATGTAGCAACCTTTTCACCTTTTTCTATTACCAGGGCTCCTCTGGTGATCTTGCAAGTGTTATCTGTGAAAGTTGTCACACAACCTTCACCAACTAACTGCCCTATTGAAATCAGATTTTTCTTTAGATATGGAACATCCCTTACCTCCTTTAGTAGCCATTGGTTTCCATTTTGTTGTTTTACAAGAACCTTACCCATTCCAACAATTTTACAGGGTTTATCATCACCCAAACGAACTTGTCCAAAATCTCCTTGAACATAGTCATGAAAGTATTTCTTATCAGGTATGGCATGGAATGAGGCTCCTGTATCTACCACCCAGGAATCAGTAATATTTTCGAAAAAAAGAATCAAAGCATCTTGTAACACCTCACCTATCACATTTGCTTCATGGTTGTTTTCTTGCTGTGCATCTCCTTCTTTTCCCTTCGGAGATCTACAGTCTTTCTTTAGGTTTCCTTTCTTTCTGCATTTCCAACACACTATCCCCGATCTAGACTTGGATCTGCCTTTCCTTGATTTACTGTGATATCCTAAGCTCTTTCCTCTTTCCTTTTTTCTTCCCCTAGACTCTGCACTCAAAGCATTACCTAATTTCTCACTGGAGCTTTTCAATCGCATTTCCTCGCTAAGGATAGCACCGACAACATCATCAAACTTTAAAGTACTAGATCCAAAAACAGAGTTACCAATGGCCATTACTAAACCATTCCAACTTTCTAGTAATGAGCACAAGAATAAAAAAGCTCTAAATTTATCATCAAAGTTTACCCCTACAAAACATAACTGACTTGTAACAGTATTAAAATAATTTAAATGGTCTGCAGCAGATCCACCTTCAAACATCTTCATATTAAATAACGGTTTCATAAGAAATACCTTGTTTGAGGCCGAGGGTTTTTCATATAGTTTCTCCAACACCTTAATCAAACCCTCTATCATTGTTTCCTTCGAAATGTTGAAGGCCACTGATTCTACGAGGCAAAAACGTACTGTTCCAAGTGCCTTTCTATCGAGAAGGTTCCATTCTTCATCTGTCATACCCATCGGCATCTTTATTTTTCTGCCCAATGGTAAGTATAGATCTTTTTGATACAGATAATCTTCCATCTGCATCTTCCATAGCGAGAAGTTTTTGCCGTTAAATTTCTCGACCCTAAACTTACCATCTTCAGCCATTTCTCCCATTCGAGCAAGGAACCCTTCTTTCCTGCGAGTTTATCAAGCAAATAGACCTTCGGCTCTAATACCATTTGTTATAAAATTATATATTACGAAGCAATGGAACATATAAAATATTCCAGAAAATATAAACACATAAAATGCATAAAACAAGAGAGACACAGATATACGTTGTTCACCCAGTTTGGGCTACGTCCAGCCTAAACAACCAGTCCTTCCTTTCTATTATCCAGCAAAATGAAGAGACAGAACCTACAGCAAATACATTGTAATATCCTATGTTTTCTCTCATAGTCTCGCCTCACTGTTTCTCACTTAGAGAGTACACATCTATTACACAACCTCAAATACAATGCCCTCATATAAAGAGAGGTGTTGCCTTCTAGGGAAAAAACCCTAAACTAAACATTAGTTCTACCGTCACATCATCTTCCTAATGAATGGCCCAGATTGACTAGAAATTACTATACTTTTACAAGGCAATTTTACATTTGTTTTTAGCTTTCGGGGGCACTGCCCCCGAACCCCCACCAGGGGACCGCTAGCCCCCAGACCCCACCTGGAGGGGTGTAAAAACTTCCTGCGGCTAAAACAAAGACCTTTGAACAATCATGCTCCACACACAACAGAACCAGTCCCCCCATTAAACTTGACTTGGGGTTCCTTGACTAACTCCAGCCAAACCTACTAAGTGAGGCAATCCCGCTCACTCTAGTTCTTACCCCCCTCAAAGTTTTTACTCAGGGTATTGTTAACCTGACATCCCCCCTATCACCTAGCTCTAACCCAGACTTTACCGGTGATCACCGAGGGGTAATCATGCCTTACTAGGTCTTATAACAGTATGCCCATTTACATGCAATAATTTTGACTTTATTAATTTTTTCTTTTGTTTATTGCTACTGCAATTCTAATCCATCCTCTCTCAATTTGATTTGCTCAAAAAATTCTATCAAACCCCTCCAATTATGAGCCTGTTGAGAACCTCGTAGATTACAGCACTGGTGGCCTCACATAGCAGAAAACGAACAATGTTTGAAGCCGCAAGAACAATTTTCTTTTGCTGACCTTTTTAAAATAGCCGCATGAATCCCAAACAATTTATCAGCATGTTCCAAACCGGTAAATATCACAAATGCACTGCGATCCCTAGCAGTTACTGCACTATCTTCTGCAAATTCTTCTCGAGGTTCTTCTGCAGACGATTGTTCCACCATTATTTTCCAGACCCAGATCGGTAAAAAGGCTACATTGATCTCATCGAGTACTATAAACCCCTAGCATCAAAGGATCCCTTTGAAGCCAATATCTGGCTTTGATACCAGTTGTTAAGAAATTTATTGCATAACATAGATAATTACTGAGAGGAATAAATATAAAAAATAACTAGCAACAACCATAAACACATAAACAGAAATGGTTATCCGAGAAAACCCCAAATCTGGGGGAAAACCCAACCTAATAAGATCTCATTAGCATTGGCCAAAACCCTGGCCAATTTGACCAAGTGAGCCTTCACCGCTCACCTCTAGGTCTTATATTACAATGAAGTCCTTCCAACCCTCTATAAGCTCCATTACATATAATACCATGGGCAAAATACTATGGGTGCACAATACCATGTGCCCCAAAGCCATCACTATTTAACCTGGTCAACTTTGACTCTATCCTGAGTCAAGTTTACCTAACATTTTCTCTTTAATTTATAAGGAGGAGTCTAAATCTTGACCAAATTCATTTTGTTCCTACACACAAATCATATATTTCTAAGTTCTAAATAATTGTTGGGTCATTCATCATGAATAGAAGATAGACCCTCCCACAAGTTGAAGAAATGATGAAGGATTTGGCTTTGATCAAGGAGAGAAGTGTAAATATGAACCTCATCATATAATTTCAAATAAAATAGGGGATATCAATTTTTCACCTTATATTCATGAAATAAATCCAAAACTTGAGAAGATTGAAAATCAAGAAACGTGGCCAAGTAGCAAAATGCAAAAAACAATAGATGTTCAAACCCCTATAGTGAGGGAGAAGAGCTTGAAGAGGAACATACCTAAAAGAATTGATGTTTAGATCTAGAAGACTCATAATTGGAAAAGAGAGAAAAGGTTCAAAGAGAAGAAGAAGTAGAGGCACAAGTTAAATTAAGAAAGGACCCTGAAGGCTCCAATCAACTAGGTTTTCAAATGCAGTTGGGACACCCAGAGTGCTCTACCTCCTCCTATGTTTCCGCTAATTTTGTAAAATTTTCAATTGAGGAAACTCCCTCTCCCACTTAATTAGTGCAGAGGAATTATCAATAGATTGAAGAAAGAATTCATAAGGTGAAAAGCAACATGGAAATTCAGCTAGCAACACTAGAAACTCCAACTTATCAAACAAAAATACTCTATGCTATAGATGTAGAAAGGAACTGATTAATGGTGTCCCTCATGCATCCAATCATCAATATCTTCCTTCATGCCTTGATTTTAAAAAATTATATCTATCCATTAATGTAGTTTAAATCCCACGTCCTCACAAGATCAAGTTTCATATTTAAGAAGGGGGGATGCTCTATAGTGACATAAGAAAAAGTTGTTTGACAATAAGTAAAGTAGAAAATATTTTGGAGAGTTTCAAATTAGCTCAAGCATCAAAAGGAAAATTCTAGAGAACTGCATGTTTAAAATCAAGAGTTTAATAAGTTAATTGTTAAATTGGGAATAGATCTAGAAAACATGGAAGATATCAAAACCATATTGAAAAATGCAAAATCTGAGGTGCAATCATTAAAGAAGAAGTTAGAAATTCTTGGGACTGAGCATACTCAGACTTCTAAACTAATTCAAATCAAGAAAAGGAAGGAAGTGTTGATGACAGAGTTAGTGGACATAAATGAATAAATTTCAATTTTATGGGAACAAGTGCAAAGCTTAGAAAAATAGATCAAAAGCCGTGTTTTCACTATTTTGGTCCGGAATAAGTCAAATGACCCCTTAGAGAAGATTAAAAAGTTAGGGAAAAGATCATGATTTTAGAGGTTGAACTAAAGCAACTTTAGGACAATGTAACTCAGCTAAAGCAATAACTTGATATTAAGGAGAGGCAACTAAATATAGAAAAATAAAAAAATGATGAGCTAAGGAGGGATAATATGTGACCAAGGAGTTAAAAACCAAATTGAATGTAAGTATGTCTCTAATTGAAGATAGAAAAATCGTTTAGGATGATATCATTCGCGAGGTCCGTTCTATAAGGGAATATATTCCTGTAATTTCCCAACAAAATATTATGATGAATGGGTCTGATTTAATGATTGATGTGTGCAATAAAAATGTTGAAAATAATACTGAGAGGGGGCGTGAATTAGTATTATCCAGTCCTTTTAACAATTCTTCCTTATTTATACTTTGAATTATTTTTGCATATCAGTACCATAAAACAATGAGCATGAACAAGAAAAACAGACAGTCACATCAAAGAACACCAGATATAAGGTTGAAACCCAATGTGGGTGAAAACCACCTGCTGCAATATGTCTCTATCTTCTTTCAAATTAGAAACTCCTTTTACAATGGTCTTGTACTGGTGCAGTCCTTTACCAGTACGCAGGCTGCAACCTGCAGAGAGCTACACCTCTCTCTCGTTTTCCAGTCTCTCCTGGAAGGGAGCTACAACCCCCTACTTCTTTTCTTTCAAGGACCACTTTTCATAAATTTTCAAACTGGATCCATAAATATCAAATGATCATCAAGTACCAGTAAGTCACCCAGATAACCAGATCCACAATAACAGAAAACTAAACCCAGAACACCTTCTGTGGCGTCTCCTGTTGCGCCTCCTGCGGCGTCTCCTGCGGCGTCTCC
>APFE030873161.1:15741-69350 GCA_000404065.3 Pinus taeda
GCAGCTGTAGCGCTCGAGAGATCACCCTTCACAGATTCGCTTTCCACTTCACTTTCATATAGATCGAGCTTTTGAAACAATAACCCAATATTTCAGATCTTAAGATATTCAACCCAAAAGCATACACAAGCCAAATGATCTCCTTTGCTTTATATAGGCAAGCTCTTCCTCAAATCATGGACCAATACCACGGGCCAAAACCATAACAAACCAGTACCATCAACTCAATACTAGGGATCAACACGTCTGTCGAGATGCCATGGTCCAAAAACCATAGGTTCAAATTCCAAGGACTAACTACCATGGACCAAAGGTAAGTTTTCCCACATGAAATAAACTTTTCTCTGCATAAAATTCCGTGAACTTTTCTCCACATGAAATAAACTTTTATAACTTTTCTCTGCATAAAATTCCGTGAACTTTTCTCCTGCGTACTTCTTAATTCTCATCATATTGAGAGCCATGCCATGGGTGTTGCCATCAAGTACAACATCTGTAACATATAACCATACCAGAAACATAATGCCAACAAAAAATGTACAAAAACAATCATTGAAGGCTAAAATATGATCAAATATTCATATGGAAAATATTGAGCTAAACTAATGGAATTATATATCACAAACAATGTTGGACTAATTATGGAATTCAGTAAAATGAATGAGAAAAATAGACTTTGTATTTAGGCTGAGAAAAACTTAAAGGATGTTCAAAATTCATTATCTTTGTTTGATTCAATTTTTTTCTAGAGGACTAGAGCTAATCTTCCTATTTTTGGGACCAACAAGGAAATATTTTTTCTTGGGAACTATACGAAAAGGAACTAGTGATTATTAAAAACAGAGCATAGACAACACATGAAAAGACATTGATTCTAAAGGGAAGAATTCTAGTCAATTATCTGTGGAAGAACTTCAAACTTTTTTTCCTTATGAAGACACTATTTGTTGCAAAACATAATTATACAAAGCTTAAAAATTTGAAAATTGCATTCTCGAAAATGATCCAGTGTCAATAGCCAGATGAAGCACTTTGGAAGAAGTGTAAAATTTTGAGTACTTATGTTGAAGGTGAAGTTCAAATGGAGGAACCAACAACCAATCCTCAAAGTCAATGTTTTACTAGTGATATGACTCCTAAAAAATGGTAAAATTTCATTTTGTAACATTGTAAATGACTTTTTAGTTATAGATAGTTATGTATTTATAGATGTTTTGACAGTTACCTTTGTAATCGGCTTCGATGTATTATTTAAAAAACATGAGAACTAGTGGAAAAGGGTTCAAACTTTTGCACTTTGAGTACTTGTGTAATCATTTTTTCTTCCATGGAGAGGGTAATAAAATACACAAGGATCATTGCAGTATATGTTGGTACATTATGGTATGTTTTGTTTCTCTTGTGTGTCTTCCATATTCATTTTCCTCCTTTGAATGACATGTATGATCATAGCATATTTATTTGTATTGCACCATTTGATCTCAGCTCCTTGACCTGCTTGTAGGTCCCCTCACCCATCTACTGAGTACATGTGTTTGAATATGGGTAATTCAATCCTAAAGGTACATTTTCATTCTGCAACTGAATGCTTAATCTTCTTTCTCCTTGGGAACTTTGAGCATAGATTATTGGGTGACTTGGAAGAAGGAAGGGTTTTGAATGTAGTCTGGTGTCCTCACCTTATATGGGGGGTTAATCCTCAATCCTAGTCCTATGAGATATCCCCTAATGGCTTATAACATAAGGAAGGGTAGTATCTAGAAAACCCAAAATTTGGTAGTGTAGTCGTAGGACTCCTCCCATCACTGAAACCCCATAAAGAGAAGGTAACATTTACTAAATTAGTTGTCATTGTCCCATTTTTGTTACTTACTCTAGTAGTTGTCCCTTAGGTTTTTCCTTCCTTAGGGACCTGCTAGATTGTGGGAAACATTGTTCCATTTACACTAGGAGGATGTCAATTATCCTATCATTTTCCAACCCTACTCCAACCAAATTTCCAATTAGAATGTACAATATTTTTCATTGGATAAATATGACAAACAAGGGCATGTTGCCTCTACTCTATGTTGTAAGAAATGAAAATTGACATATAAATGTAACAATACCGAATTAATGTATTGAAATTCAAATATTTATACCTAATTCTTCATCAAAATAAAAATGTTGCTCCACTTTTTATTTTGTAACATGTCCTTTTCAAATTTTGTTTGATAACATCCATATTTGTCATGTTTTCAAAACATGGCACATGGGCTAGTTAAATTAATTAATATAAATTTTTTTTTTTTTTTTAGGAAATAAAAAAAAAAATCATTTCAACATATTGAATATGCTTACAAAGGTATAAGTCAAGGCCTATAGACCTTTTTGGTAATTGTTATTTGTCGCACTTCATTTTGCAAGCCTAGCTTTGGAGGACTTGTCCCGAAACATATACTATTTGAATTTAACCATGCACAAGATATAATAATCATTTAAGAAAATAGATATAATATTATGAGAAAATTTAAATACTTGGATACTCTCCTCACCTTACTTCCTTTGTCCATATAACTTCTCATATGTTTTTACAAGTTCTTTCCATACTTTTCTACTTACATCAACTGGGCTAATTTTAAGCCTTTGCTCGGGCATAAGTTTTATTATATTCTTTGCTTGATTGCACCTAAATATCTTGTAGTTCTAATACATTCGTATTTGTAACCTTTTCCTTTTGCACTAACCAACCAATCCCAAATTCTATCTCCATGACATAAATTATGTCTTTCTGTAGGTGTAACAACATCTTTGAGAATGGAAAATGGATATGGTATTTGAATCATTGAAATCATGATTCCTTCAACCTATTCACAAAATCTTTCCCAACATCTGATCTACATTTGTTTTCTTGAAACCATGTCATATCCTATCCTTTCATTATAGATACCAATGCAAGATTCACAATCTGACATAGTGGAAGAAGAGATTTTGTGTCCCAAGAGTGGATTGGGCTTTGGAAGTCATTGTTTCTTGTTCTAAATTCTTACTTTTTATGCTTAATGATTTCCTTCTTGATCTTTTACTCGATCTAGGAGTTGTTAGGGAATCAATTGATTCCCTTTGAGCTAGTTGACGTGCTGGTAATGTTTTAGTGGTTTTAGTTCATCTCCTTTACCTGTATATAGCAAGTGTTTTCAAGTATAAACCATTAACTTTGTTAACTTCCTCCATCTCCAATATAGAATCCAAGGCCTCTTTCTCCTGGTCAGCCTCATGTCCCTAGATATATAAAATACACATCCAACCATCACATACACACAATCTGCCTAAATATTCAGCAAAACTTTGTGATAGTCATACCATTCTGCACCAATACATGAATAAATATCCCTCAACCTTAAATCCACCCTTTGTTCACAAAACCAACAATTCCTTTGCAACTCCAAATTCTTGAACAAAAAGGAGAAAAATATAAATCCCATGTAAGCATAATTCGAATCCTCAAGGTCCTTTAAAATGGAAATAATGGTTGGACTTTGGATTGACACCTAGGTGAGGGTAGAGGAGCCTATTCTTTTCTTTCTAGGTCTGCACCTATCAACACTGGAAAAAATTACCAGAGGACAAAGGGTCTAATTTTTTTTATCTTAGTTCAAAAGTTGGTGGGTATTTAGTTTCAATGTTTTGGCTCATGGGAATTTTGAAATTTCAACTCGCCCATCGCCAATTTTTTTTTTTTTTTTCCCATCACCATATTTAGCACTAACTCAGTTCATATAATATGATCATGTTGAAGCATCAAACTCTTCCCAAATTTCACCTAGTCTAGCACATCAAGTAACTTTTGTCCATAAAAAATTAGACATATAAATGTTACAATATTATAACATTATTATCAAATAAAATAAAATATTAATACAATACATTTACAAGAATAACATGAATTTCAATAGTCCACTACATTCACTATAGACTAATTTAATTAGCTATAAAATGATTGCATAAACTAAGTTATAAATGAGGAATGAAAAAATTAAGATACACACTAGTGGTAAAATTAGTTACATGGGGAAAAATCTTAATCTCAATTAATATTTATTTTGTAAGGACAAATTATACTTTATACAAAATATAATCTACCAACAATTCCACCGCCACAGTTATTGTTTACATTTTAGTTTGATTGATTCAAAGTGTAGATTTTTTATGTTATTAATTTACACAAATTTACACTATTACATATTTACTAACTACTAGAGTAGAAACATTTTAATTTCCTTATGGCTAGAAGTCTATATTGTAGATAATTGCATTTTAAAACATTTTGAACATTTTCACATTGCATTCACCCCATATCATCATAAGAAATTATGTAGGGAGAACATTAGCAATAGAAATTGAGCGAAATAATCAGAGGTTTGTCATGATATCTCTGTCATTGGGACCAATATATCTCCTTCATATCTATATCATAATTTTTTCTCATATCATAGATAATAAGGCCCAAAGTGGTCGATATCATGCCCATGAACTAAGGCACATTAGAGTGTTCTTGCACCACAAGACTTAAGCCCATTACAGTGCTATTACACCATAAGACTGATCTATAATTTCACAGAACCATAGGATGGCATGATCATTATATCACTTTAAATTAATTAAATGTCCCGTTTTGCATTTATTTGAGGCACACAATATCTCCCTTGTATCATATGAAATCCATGAAATTTTGAGTACTCTTGAAAAACTAAAATATATGTGAAACATTAAAAATATTTAATTGTAATAATGTTACTTATGAGTAAAAAGAAATACTCTCCAAATTGAGTCGTTCAATTTTCCCTTGAAATGAAGGTTTGGTGTGCATGGTTGTGAAGCAGACCATAATTGCCTTGCTTCACTAGAGTTCATGCCTTGGCTTCCTTTTTTGGCCAATATGATTGATTCAAATTGTAGATTTTTTATCTTACTATTTTTCGTACTTTTTCATTCTTATATAGTTACTTTGAGCTTAAATATTTATACACTATATTTCATACAACATTCTAAGTTTTCCTTCGACTTACACTATGTGAAAGTTGTGTATAAGTGGAAAACTTAGCTATGTACAATATTTATTAGACATGATGCATAGTTATATCTTAAGTTTAGGTATTATGAAATCATGTCCCATTTCAAATTTCATTACTAGGGGTGTGATTGGTTTAGCTCGAGACTACATATTTTTTCCAACATGAACATTGGCAGATATGATGAATTTCTACATTGGCAGACTTAGATAAAGGACAGAATATTTAAGTTGCAAATTGTTTCTTCTACTATCTTCCACCTCACTATATACCTAATTTGAATGAATGATTTATTTACACTGATGCACAAATTTTAAGTCTGTTTGTCAAAATTCAAAATTAATGACTTCAGGACATCCTTACTAAGTCTTATGAAGCACTCAAGTTGGTTTAAAAAAAACAGATGAGGGGAAGAAGAAATTTAGGGAAAATGGTAGATGTTTCCCTCAGAATTCACTTAAAGATGTAGAAGAAAATGATATTATTATTGAAATTGGGTATTTACCTAGAAAAACTATAAAATAGAGTCTAAGATTGATGATGGTCTTAAACACCTAAATGGAGTACTTGAAAAAAAAATTAATGAATGAAAGATATCCTTATGGATTTTATCCTTATAAATATGATTCTGTATTTATTGAATTAATCATGACCTATAAGTGTTTGGAATGATTGAAATAGGTTTAATATAATGGTGTGTTCAAGGGAGCTAATTGTACTTCAGTTTCAAATGAAATGAAAAAGTGGTGCAAAGAAGCTAAGGATATTGATATGGATTGGAAAAAAATCGATAGTTTCATGTATGGAGTTAAAGTGAAGGAAGTAAAGTCATATGCTTCCTTCATGATAAAAAAATGGAATATAAATTTGTTAAAAAGGAGTACAAATTGTAAATTTTCCAAATTTATAATTTTGATGTGTCCAATGTTACAAATCACTGTACTTTTAGTGAGCTACATATTTTACATGTACTTTCACATGGTAAGTGTTGTTGACTTCAGGACCTATGTTAGGTTGGTGTGATCAGACCGATGATACACATAAAATGAATGGAGCATTTGTTGTTACAATTGCAAAACACAGTGAAACACAAGAAGTGTGTGGTGCAGCTAATGATGATATGTCGATGATGGAGTTCATCACTCACAACCAAATGCATGTTCCATCCTTGATAAATAATGTAGGGAAGAGTGAGGGAACTCATAAATTCAAAGGTATGTAGTTGAAATCAAAAGCAAGGAAGTTGAAGATCTTGTACAACATGGTGCCAATAAAAGAAGTATTAAACCAGGAAAAGAGAAAATGTTCTTGGATGGCCAGAATGCAACATTATATGCAGAATGGTGAAAGATATGAACTTGTCTATAGAGAGTTAAATTCCAAGGGAGGTATTCTCTCCAATAAGGTTATTGGTCTAGAGAGATTGATATATTCACATCATGTATCGAGGAGGTGTAATTGTGTATCTTTTTATTATATAATTATGATTTTTTTCTCCTTGGAAAAACATTGTGGAAACATGATTTTTCTTTTCCTATAAGTTATAAGTATGGAAATAGGATTCTCTTATTTGACTATGTAAGTCCTTTGATAAGGGAAAATTTTAAGGATGGAAAGTTATCTTGGAGTTTAAAAATAATGGTGAATATAACTAGTCCCTAATATGCTAAATATAAAATCTTTTTTGATATATTTGTAAAATTATTCAAATTTATAATGATTCTATATACAGTCTCTATATAATGATGGTGTTTTTTGAGGTAAAATACTTTTATATTATACAATTTGGGCGAATAATTTTTAGAAAAAAAGAAAATTGGATTTTTTTTTTTTTTTTGCAAAAGTCATGGAAAATTGACCCATGTATGAATATTTAGCCCCCAAAAATTTTCCATTCTTTTGATTCTATGAGTAGAAAGAACCATATTTGTCTGTCTTGAAATACAAGAAATTAATTACATAAAAATATATTGTTTTCTTTGAAAGAAACATTATCAATACTATTATATAATATATATAGAGAGAGAGAAGAGAGGAGATAAAACATTGCAATGTATTTATAGTAATAACATATACATATACATAGGACTATTGTTATGGAACTCAAGGATACTTGGGAGTTTTTTTCAAACCCACACTTAGCTCTTTACAGTTTCCTTAGGCTATAGGATGGAAACCTAGAGGTAACCTTAAACCAATTGGATGCTTGGAATATAGCCCTTCGAGCTTCAGAGAGGGCTCTCCCTGTCTAAAATTTCAATCACTTACATATTAGGCTAGGTATGGTTCTTAGAGGGGTATAGAGTTTAAAGGTTTGCTGGTAGGAGAGAAGAAAAATTCATTGGGCATGGAGTCATGTCAAGTTGATTATGTTTCCAATGATAAGTGGAAGAGAAAGAGGATCTTCTATGGGAGAAAGGTACGTAGATATTTTTTAGTTTTAGTAAAATTTGTTGAATCGGTGAGTAGAGCATAAGAGGAAATGGCATATAAAACACCAAACAACTGGATGAATTCGAGATATCATTTTAGCATAAAACATATATGTTTAGCAAATTGAAACAGAGCACCATTTAAATTATGAATCAATATCTTTTTTCCACTAAATAATAACACATATTTCAAGTCATGATTCATACATAATATAACATACAAAACTAATAAGCACATATCAAAAGAACTAACACAGGAAACCGTGTAAAATTCGACCTTGGTCTTTCATTCACTGAAAATATATCAAGAAAAAAGTGAAATGCACAATTTTGAGATCAAGATGGGACCTATGAAGGATTGTCTATTGTATTAGAGAGGCAGACCTCAAATCTAAAGTTCTCTAGAGGCGCAAATAATATGGGATGTTAGAAATAACACTCTCCAGATACATACAACATTTTACAACAAGAAGGTAGATCACAAGGCTTCCATTATTGAGATGCAAGGTAAGCTTTATGTTCAAGTTGTTTCTAATTTTATTGACCCTGTATCTTATTATAGTTATTTTAATCTTAACCTAGTGGATAAGTGTGGTTTGAAAAAAGAAGTGCACGAAAATTCTTTGTTGGTGAAGTTGGCTACAGGTACTAACAAAAGATTTCATCATTGGGTAAGAGCTTGTGTATTTGAGCCGAATGGTATGCTTACATCAACACATCTAAATGTGCTTCCATTGGGATTGTACAATATTCTTCTGGATATAGATTACTTCTACCTTCACAAGACTAAAGTGGATTTTTGTGAGAAGTCTATCTAATTTTTGGATGATGATGGAGATAAGAGAATTTTGTAGGGTAAGAAGAATCCTACATTGGTGAGAATGGATACAACTAGGCCATTAGAGAATAATTGCATAAAAGGGTGTGTATTATTTTTAGTGCATGTTTCTAGTGAAAAATGTAAAGATGTTAATGAAATAGAATTCTTGAAGACATATCTAGTGTTCTAGTAGTTTTAGGATGTATTTCTAGTAGATATCTTGGAGTTTCCTCCTAAAATGGGAAGCAGAATTTTCTATTGAGTTGGTACTAGGGGAAGCACCAACATCAAAAGCACCTTACAAGATGATCACTCCAAAGTTAGTGGAATTGTTGTAGCTTAAGGAAATGCTCGACAGGGGATACATTATGCCAATTGTGTCACCTTGGGGTGAATTTGTGTTGTTTATGAAGAACAAGGATAGTACTCTCAGGTTGTGCATTGATTATAGGTAGTTGAAGAAGGTGACGATCAAGAACAAGTATTGATTGTCGAGGATCGATGATTTTCATGATCAATTGAAGGGAACGTAAGTGTTCTTGAAGATTGATTTGAGATTAGGATATCATTCAATATGCATAAATAAAGAGGACATTTACAAGACTTATTTCTAGACCATGTATAGGCATTATGAGTTTGTTGTGGTTCCTTTAGCTTTAACTAATGCTCTAGCTACTTTCGAGTGTTTGATGAATAGTGTTTTTTGTCCTTATCTAGATAAATTTTTGATAAAAATCATTAATGATATATTGATATATTATAAGAATGAGGAACATCATGTCGAACACTAAGCAACAGTATTGATATTACTAGGATAACATCAGTTGTATGCCAAGCTTAGCAAGTGCATTTTCTTCTACACAAAGGTACATCACTTGAGACATGTTGTTTCCAAGGGAGGCATAGTTGTGGATCTAGAAAATATTATAACTATCTTGAAATGGGATTCTCCTAGGAATGTGGATGAGGTCAAATCATTCATAGGGTTAGTAGGTTAATATAGGAGGTTAATCATTATTTTTTATGGATTTCCTGTCATATTACATATTTTCATAGGAAAGGAATTAAATTTGAATAGATAGAGGAATGTGCATGTAGTTTTGAGAAGTTGAATAATTTTCTTACAAATGCTCCAGTTCTAAAGATTGTAGATCCATACAAATAGTTTGTGGTGTGTACACATGCTTGCAAAAGGATACATGGTGGAGTCCTGTTGCAAGAGATATAGGTGGTATTCTATGAGTCAAGGAAACTAAATGAGAATGAGAAGAACTATGTGATGTGTGATCTTGAGCTGGCAGCAATTATTCATGCATTAAAGATGTGGAGGAACTATTTTCTCGATAGGAGGTTTTTTTCAATGAGTGTTCGTAGTGGGCTAAGATACTTTTATGACCAACCCAGTATAAACGTGATACAATATGGATGGTTGGACACACTCAATGAGTTTGAATTAGAGATTAGGTACATTAAGAGTAAACAGAACAAAGTTGCAGATGCGCAGAGTAGGAGAGTGCATGAAAATCATATTGCATCTATGACTTCATATGGGATACATTTATAGGATTGGATCTTACAGGTAGGATAGTAGGATGATAGGTACCAAAAACTTAAGAACATGTTACAGCAACAATCTACAAGTGATTAGGATGTGGATTAACATCTCACAGAAGATGGTTTGGTGAGATTTAGGGACAAGATCTATGTGTCAGATAATAGTGAGCTCAAGAAGTCTATCTTGAGAGAATTTCATGTTAAGACATCTTCAAGTCACCCGGGATATGATAAGACATTGAGAAATGTGAATAAGTTTTATTATTGGCTTAATCTAAAGAAAGAGGTAGATGAGTTCATCAATACGTGTTTGTATTGTCAACATGAAAAAGCAGAGTGTAAGAATCTAGGTGGTTTACTACAGTCAATTCCGATTTCAAAATGCAAATGTGGGGTAATTTGCATGGAATTCATTAGAAGTTTTGAAAATATATATATACAGAATTATTCCATTATGGTTTTGGTTGATAGGTCCAAGGTATCTCACTCCATTCCAGTGAAGTCTACTAATTCAGCTAGTGAGGTAGCATAGGCCTTCATCAGGGAGATAGTGAGATTTCATGGCATTACTAAGAAAATTGTGTTAGATAGAGTTGAAAAGTTCACTTTTAGGTTTTGGAAGTAATTTTTTGTAGGTTTGGGGATATAGCTAGCTTTTAGTACAATTTATCATCCATATACATATTGATAGAGAGAAAGGTTTAACAAGATTCTAGAGGATATGTTGAGGATGTATGTTAGCCACCAGCAGAGGACGTGGTAGGAGTATCTTCCACTGGTAGAGTTTTCCTACAATAATGGGTAACATGAGTCACTAAAGATGAGACTATTTTAGGGACTTTATGAGAAAAGTTGTAATACTCCCATCAACTGGAGGGATAAAGCGAATAGGGTGTTCATTGGACTGGACATATTGGAAGATATGGAATAGGAAATGTAGGTTATTAAGAAGAATCTAAAGGCATCACAAGACATAAAGAAGATTTATGCAAATCATCACATGGCATTCAAGTAGTTCCAATTTTGGGAGCTTGTGTACCTAGGTGTCAAACCCAAGAAGAGATTCTTGAGTATTGGATCATATGCCAAGATGGAACCTCAGTATTGTAGTCCTTTTGAGATCCTTGAGATGATTGGACTAGTGGCTTACATATTTGCATTGCCACCGATAGTGAAATTCCGTGATGTTTTCTGTTTTTCATTACTTAAAAGATATGAGAAGTATGTTTATCATGTGACTGACTAGTTTGTAATGTAAGCTAATCTAGAAGGAGCATTACAACCATAACCTCAGTACATATTGCAGTGAAAAAGACTCATGCTTTGAAACTAAGCAAGTTAAAGTGCAATGGAAGAACTTAGGGCCAAACAAAGCTACATGGGAGATGGCATATCAGATGTGAACAATGTAGCCTTCATTTGTTTTCCAGTTGAGGAAAATGAATCTTGGTATATGTACATATTTATGAATGGTTGATGTTGTAAATACCACACTGGGATGTGTTATAGAGATCCAATAAGTGGTATGGTTGACATGTTGGTTTTACTTTTTCATAGGTTATTCCTTGTAAATATTGTATCAAGCTAAGTTATAAATCTCCATAGGTAGTATTTTTTGGTTTTCAGTTGTCTTTCTAGTCATAAGTGTCATAGAACACCGAGGAAAGTGTTCCCCTAAGGGGGAGCAGTCTATAACAGCCCCGGGTTAAAGCTCATTTAATAAAGTTAATAAAGGAAAAATAAGATGGCTAAGCAAATTTGAAAAGGAATTGGAAAAGAAAAAGAGGCATTAATTGGCATTTATTTATGAAAATAAAGGAAAACAAGAGGAAAGGGAGATGAAGGGTCATAGATTTGCTTGAGGCGGACAATTGATGTTAAAGTAGAGGGAAAGAAACGAAATATAGGTCTCAATGATAAAAAGGCTTATGAGGATTAGTTCACAACTTTTGTCAGTTTAATATTTTTGTCAGTTTAGTTTGGAGCTCTCTCTATTCTCTCATGCTATTACACACTTTGAGCATTTTTAGATCATTCTAGCATTAGAGAAAGAAATAAAAGGAATGAAAATAAAGGTAAAGGAAGATCAATGAAATCAAAGTACAAGCAACGAAGGTTGGATCAAGTAGCTTCAGTAGGAAGACTTGCAAGTAACAAGGTGCATGTACAATTTCTTAGCTAGTTTGTGAATGCATGGTACTTGTATTTGTGCATTTGGTTCTCTTCATATCATTTGCATTGGTCTTGTCGAGTGTAATAGTGGTTTAATCCTTGCCTTTTCCATTTCTAGATATTCATGGTGTGATAGGGTTTTTTTATTTGATTGAGCTTTGGATTGCCATAATATTTTGGAACCAGGTGACATGATCTTAAGAAAATTCCCAAGGGTTGGGGGTAGAGGTGCTTTAATCTCCAGGAATCCCTCGATAGGTGGGTGTAGACAGGAAAATTCCTCAAGGTATTGGTGAATAAATTATGAGGAATCCAACCTTATTTTGGGGTTACTGATCTATTAACTGGTTTTGGCGGGATCATAGTAGTCTGAGGGTATAACTGGTTTAATCTCTAGGAAGCCATGATTATCTATGTTTTGATTTAATTATGTAATATCTTGATCGCTTTTGGTGATATTGCAGGAGCATGAGCGTTTAGATAGTTTAATCTCTAGGAGGCCCTAGTTGTTTATGTTTTGAGTCCCACGTTGATGGAGTATGGACAATGGTGATTCGCTAAAAGAAATATTTGGTTCAATTCAATCTATAGATAGGTGGTACATGCAAGTCCCTAACTTGGTTATCTTTTGCATGTGTTAATAACAATTCTTTTCCTATTTTATTATATGAGTACGTGTGCTTTTTATTATGTGGCTTTCATGGTTGTTCTATTATGGTTATATGATGGTTATAAGCATGGTTCCATAACAGGTTCAACCTATGGCTCTTGATATTTTTTGATGAGTTGATGAATGGTTAATAAATCCATGAGCTAACAAATATTATGGTAACTATTATGAAAGGGAATTAGACCCTCTTGGTGCTTCTCAGATAATTTTCAGACCCCTATGTTCAAATATGCATTCATGACCAGTAGACTACATGCTTATCATAAGTTTGATGAAATGATTGTCATGGTTAAGCCTATTTAGGTCAAGTCCTTGATCAAGTTTTGTATGAATGGATTTTTCTTGATGTTATTTATCATTCTCGAATGTCTCTTTGAGTTCTAGGTAGTGATCTATAGGCTACCCTAAAATGGTGGCTCAAAATCCAAGACAATACCCTTTGATTTGGATGTTTTGTGCCATAGTCACACCGTTACAAACTTATGGATGTGGTTGGAGTACTATAACCACATGGAGGCCACTTCATGCATGCATTTGTAGGCCCACGTCTCTAAATAAGTAATCTAGGTTAGGGTCTGGTCACATGGAGTGGTTGTTTAGCTCTTAGGTCTCTTATTTCTCCTAAGGAAGGTTAATAAAGTTCTAGTTTTTCGACTCTACTTCCTTAAATATACTTAGTTGGTTGGTTCATGTCATAATAGCCCTTAGATCATGTTTACCTTGGTATTCCAGTTAAAGTGGGTAAATGTGGGAAGGGTGGTTACAATATTGATGTTACCTATTAGTAAACAAGTACTCTCCTAGTTGAATCCTTCAATTTGGCCTTGAAATAAAGGCTACAGGGTGTGCACATTTGTGAAGTAGGCCAAAATTGCCTTTCTTCACTAAAATGCATGCCTCGACTCCATTTATTGTCCAATGTTATTCATTCAAATTGCAGACTTCTTATTTTTACTTGACCCTTCAATAATTTTGCTTTATATTTCATACAATATTCCAAGCTTTTCTTCAACTTGAATTATGTCAATGTTGTGTTTATGTTTTGCATCAACTTATTGTTGGCCATAGAACATTTCCTTTTAATTTAGAGCAATAGTTCCAAGTCTTCACATTAATTGTCAATCTAGGTAGGTTTTGTTATTACAAGGCTATTACAAAAAATATATGCATGGGAAAAGGATGACTAGTGCTAATGAATGTCAAACTCAATTGATGCAATCACACTTTTAGCTAATCAACACTTTGGTTGTTACACTCTAAAACATTGTTCACGCTCTCAAGAAATAAACACTCAATGCAAAATAAAACCACCCTCTCGCACTGTCACTCTTATTTAGAAAAGAAGATCACTCCTAGTAATCATTCTCTCAACAAATGTTGAAACACGCATTCAAATGAAATGAACACAACATCAAACTATAACAATAATAAAATAATTTTCACAATAACAGTCGAGTGAAATAATTGTTCCTTTAAATTAGAGAAACATGTCCAATTTCACATTAATTATTAATTCGGGTAGGCTTAAATTTAAATGCTATCACACAAATTCTATGCAAGGGAAATCATAACTATCACAACGAATATGAATCCAAGGTCATTCCAAAACTCACTCTCAGCAATAAGTCAAATTGTTACACTCTTCAACATAATCAGAAAATAGTCACACAATCACAGAATAAATCACTTTCTTACACAACCAATCTCATCCATAAACAACACTCCTACAACCCTTGATCACCCAATCAAATGTTGAAAACACACAGTCAAAGAAGGTGCAATCCAATTTGGAACATGAAACTATATAACTTGCTGCTACAATAAGACGGAACACTCTAGGACTTATGTTGTCACACTATTAAAAAAAACTCTTCTACAGTAATCAATGACAAATTAATAAAATTTATAGTAACAACAATCACGTAAATAAGAAAAATTAATGCAAATAATTATTGTATTATATTTAACGAGTGATCCATGCTAATAAGGAGGGCCTTTCCTCCTAAGTAGGGGTTGGTCCACTAAAAAATGTGCAAACTACTCAGAGAAAGGTATAGTTTCAAAAGGTTGAGATATGCATTAATAAAATATCATGATTACATAGCTTGGTGCTTTCCCCTTCCTTCCAATCCTATCTATCTAAGTTCCTTTGCTACCCCGCAGGTGGAAATATCTCTTCTTTGTAATTTTCAAATACAACCAGAAGATTATCATGAGAATATTTTGATTCTCATGTGATCCTAAAATAAAAATACATTTTGATAATTCATATAATAGTTTCCATGATAGGGGTAAATTTTAACAACTTTCCTTTAATTACAACTACTTTATAGGAAATCATAACTAAATTATATGTATGCTCTACGAATATCTCCTAGTAGTTGAATTTAATTTTTCTTCATACACCCCACATTCAGTCCATGTGAGAAAAAGAAAGCATGCATAAGGCAAATTGTTTGTGTATCAACAACATTTATTGGAACCTTTGTCCAAATTAATAAACGAAACTAAGATAATCCTATAAAAACAACTTTAAGAGACCACGTAAACTTGGAAAAGCCCATATTATTTGTTTTTATAATAAAAATCACCTAGAACAATAGTCCCAATGCCAAACTATAAGCGAAATTAGACTAAGAAGGTGACATTCAGAAAAGGATATACTTAGATAAATAATGGTTCTTACAATTGTAAAATGTGATCTTGTTGGTCAAAAAGGGAGAATTAGTAATAAGAAAGTGAATAAAAAAAGGTAACAATTCCATGGCCTAACATCTCCCTCGAGCTTAAGCATCTGCATGTCCTCATGCAGGCCCTTGTGACTACTTCCTAACATGATGAGAGTGTCATTATGAGAAGTCATAGCACTCTGCAGTTTCCTATGCTCTACGCCTATAACCTTAAGAAAGGACAAGCTCCATTTCCCAAAATTTATTAATAAAGCGATATGGGTTTTGATACTTATAGGTTAGAAGACAAACAGGTGGAAACTTAAATCTGAGTCCAATCCATCCTAGGCCACTCTGCTTAATGCAATACACGTATTGAGGAACTCTTGAAAGGGCTTCTATAAAATTTTGATGACAATAGTGATCTTCTTCCCTAAGCTCCTATCGACAAATATTCCACCTTAGCTTATTCCCTTCCAATGAATTAGCTCTAATTCCTTGAATATTCCAAAGAGATATCGATAAATGTGAACCCCGATATTCCATTACCAATGCTTGCATGGCTATAAATTTCAATATTTTATTGTGTGCCGTGACAAAATCACTAGATCTAGGCTCATTTCTAATAGACAAGTTTACTCATCCCTCATTGTTTTTTAGACTATCATTTTCAACTTTCCAACTTATATAGACCTAATCAAAATATACAAAATCCCTCAATTGAACATCCCACACATCAGGGGGAAATTGAAATATCTATCTCCAAAATAAGCAAGGTCATGCAAATATAATTCACACAACAAATGTTGTGATGAGAAATTAGCACTCTTAAAGTTTCCAAGAAATCTTGAACTTTCCTTGTATTATATGACCATTTCTCTATAAGGGTTGTCAATTGAAAGAGTAAACATTTCTCTTCCAGATATGAAGGATTGGATGGAGAAGGAAGTATGTGACTTAGTAAACCATCAATAAGCTCATACATAAATTCCTTCCTTTATTATAGCAGTTGCACCTCTTCTTGCAATTCCTTCAATTGTATTATTGTCTACTTCCTCTATCATTGAACCATCACAGAATCTTGAATTATTAATTTTTCAACCCATTCCTACTTAAGACTGTTGACCATCTCCTCATGCTGATTAAGG
The DNA here is from genome assembly GCA_000404065.3 of Pinus taeda. NCBI lineage: Eukaryota > Viridiplantae > Streptophyta > Pinopsida > Pinales > Pinaceae > Pinus > Pinus taeda. The sequence goes on from APFE030873161.1 coordinate 32,258, forward strand.
AAAATAACTTCATCTTTAGGGAATATAGCTAACTTCTTCAAATTTCTACTTCCATAACAATGGATGTTGTTATCAATGTTTCTTCATATTTTAGCTCGGTTGTTTCTAATGTTGTTACAACCTCAGACTAAATAATCTCTTATTTATCCCCTTTTGTCCTATTATTGTGCTATCTCAATTGGTGTCTCTTGTGTTACAGTAGTGTCATTGATAGGTCCTTGTGGAGCAGTAATCAAATTAATTTCAATATTCTTTGTTTTAGCTATTGTTTCTTGTTTAATGGTAGTGTCATAACCAAGTTCTTATGGAGTAGCGATCTTTTTTCCTGCTCCCTTATTTGCTTTGATTGTTGGTTCTTATGTAGCCACAACGTCATCGACATGCTCTTATGCAACAACAGGTTCAACTTCTTTTGTTTCTCCTCCCGCTTGAACTCCTACTAAGATAGTAATTGATTTAACAACTCAACTTCCTTAAAACTTTATTGACACCCCACACATACTTTCATTATTGCTTTAGTGGATGATGTTATCCCTACTTCTTATGATAACATGTCAAATTCATTTTCTTCTTAAATTTCAATTGTTCCTTAACGATGACAAGTTTTTTTCTTAAAAATTCATTTTCTTTTTTAAAATTTTCAATTTGATGGACGAGGGAATCAATCTTAGTCTTACTTGATAGAGGGAACCTCTTGTTCTTTTGTAGATTTTTTTCTACTAGTTCTCCTTACTTATCTTGTTCACTAGAATCTTCCCTAAATTATGGTGTAGCAGCAAAGGATTCAAGCACGGAGGCAGCTTCCTCTACATGATATTATTGTTTTCTATTATGATGTAGTTTCTTCTGCTCCCCTCATTCAGTTATAACAATACATTTTTCAGGTGCTAGAGTAGTCTCTTGTGTAACAACCACTCACACCCTTTTAATCTTAGGGTTCCTTCAACCAATTAGCTTATCGAGTCTACTCTTCTTTACCTTCACCTATTCTATGGTGCCCTTGGTTTTCTTAGAAAATTTTCTTTCTTAAACTACTGGCTTTGGTATTATTGTATCAGTAATTTCTTGTTCTTCTTCTTGTTCTTCTTCTTCTTCTTCTATAGGACACCCATGAGAACTATTTTCCGATGATCAAATAGACACCTCCATAGGCTCCTCTCTTCGTGCCTTTTTTCCATTTGGAGATTTACTAGTAGAAGACTTAATACAACTTCATCTCTTACAATTTCTATGGCTAGGCCTAGAAAATACATCCTCCCTACTTTGCCTAGGGGGTGCAACCATTTTACTCTTGGGGGTATAACAACCTGACTTCTAGGAGGTGTGCCTACTTTTCTTGTAGGTGTTGTTTCGACACTCTCCCTGTGATCCTCACTTTCATCATCCTTTAGATCTTCATGTGGTCTTGGTTACAGATCAACCCATGAACTCCTGAACTCCTATAGTGAGTGAATTATGACCAGTTTTATAAGTGCATGAATGGCGAAACAAGTTTTTAGGTGTTTTTCCCCTTGCATGACCTCTACCATGTGTTGTAGCAACTTCAAAGAATAGTAAGGGAGATTTATTAACTTGCTTATCCTAAGGTGTGCCATCCACTGAAAGTGATATTTGAATGAAATCCTAAAGTGACCCTCACAAGTGATAAATTTATAAAAGAAGAGAGTCACATCCTCCCAAGGGTGTGGAAGGGATGTTCTATCAAAACCCCTACCCTTAGTTATTAATTTCTCTCCTTTTTGTAGAAACTCAGCCTTAGCTAATGGAATCACCAGCTTCATTAAAAACTACCAAGCCCCTCTTTGTGGCATCCCTCCTACTCCTTCAATTACCTCATGTGTAACAATAATTCTAAATCCCCTTACTTAGTAGTATTGTTCAGTTACAGTCTGTGTAAACTCTAGAGCGACCAACTCACTAAAACCCTACAATTTCTCAAAATAACTCAACCACCACGCATTTTGAAAATTTTCTAGAGCTTTCAGGTATTGTATCAACATGTCAACATAGTCAAGTTCATTCCTTACCACCACTCCTCCCATGGCTACCTAGAACTCTAACTAGTTAGCGCTACTAAAGACCTATTACATAGTTTCCTTGGCACACACTGATGCTTTCTAAGGAGAGAATGTCGAGATCCAACAATTTTTCACTTTTTACCCAATTGGGTTTTTTAGTTCTCATGATAAAATACTTCGCACACTAACAACAATTTCAAAAAATGGCAAAAAAGGTAATAATGTAAAAGTAATAACAGTAAAGGGAACGATACTAAAAATGATGAAAATTACCATAATCATAAAAGTAATGATTGTTGCAATGTCTAATCATACATTATTATGGTAAGGTGAAGCGACTGTTCATAAAGCCATATTCAGTTAATTACAAAATCCCTTCTCTGCATGTGTAACAAAAAAATTCATATCGAATGTAATAATGAGAAGAAAACTAGGACACTGCAAAGGAAACTAAAAAGGAATCTAAAAAGGATGCTAAAGAGAATGCCATAACTACGAGCAAAATAGGACATTACACAGGAAGTTGTACATGAAGTTGCATTAGGAGTTGATGAAGAAGTTAAACTGAACATTATAGTTAGCTCTAAAGTCGGCGAAAAAGTGTGTTGATGTTAGCGTCAATTGTCTATGATCGGTGGAAAAAAATGCCACAATTAACGTCATCTTGATAAATAGTGCCAATTTTTAGAAAGTCAGAAAAAAATGCACTAAGACAGTGATTGGAAGCAAAAATATAGCTAAAGAGGAAAGTAATCACAAGGATTTATTGTAGTGAAGTCATATCTAATATATACATAGTTGAAATTGAAACATTTCGCTTAATATGCAATTTTTTTTTTTAATGGACCTTGTCACATTAATTTTTTTTTGTTATTAATATATTTCTAGATAAATCTCAATATTACTTAATTTTATAGAATGAAATATTTTATTTATGATCATATTGATTTTTCTTTATTATTAATATTTTTAAATGTCACATATTATTTATATAAAGAATTAAATGAAATACATATTTTTTTTCATATTATTATACTCTCCATTTTTTTATTTTAAATATTTTCTCTCACACACACGCGTACACATTCATTAGATAATATATATATATATTATATATATATATATATATATATTAAGAAGAGAGAGAGAGAGAGAGAGAGAGAGAGAGAGAGAGTATTAAAATAAATTAGTTAAATATAGATATTAAAATAATTTATATAAGTTTTGGATTAAAAGAGTTTTAAGAAACATGAAAATTATGCATTTTTCTACATTGAAAAAGAAAAATTAATTTCATCTCTCTACATTAATATGAAATTGAGTTATTTAATATAGTTATTGAATTATTTTATTTATGGTAGAAAGATGAAAGTGAATGGAATCACATGTTTCCTTCTAATTAATTGTTAAAAAACACTTGTCTAATAAACCATCATTTTAATATCTAATAATAGTAGTGACATATTTATTTATTAATTTCTTTATAATTAATACAAAATTTTAAGAATATTATCTATATTTAAAAATAGAAATATAAATAAATTTAATATTTTTGATACCACTCATATTTTCCCTTCTAAAAAATAATCCCTGCCAATTGACCCGAAAATATTACCCAAAAAATGAAAAGTGAGTCAAATATTTTACAATTAAACCACGTGCACAAAATCTTCGCAAGAGGCCATTGCTGTTTAATAGCATGATAAATCTTGGCTGATCTGTGCTGGAATTAATCAAAGCAGTTGCCAAAAAAATAAGAACATGCAGTCAACCGATCGACGATCAATATTAAAGGCTAAGTCCTGCTTATGTCATAAATTTTGACAAAAAACCTTGTGCACATTAATCTTCTTCTCTTTTTCCTGGATTCTCTGAAGTTTTGGTCTCCAACATTGGCCTCTCTACTTCACCAACTGAGAATACTCTTTCTGGAATTCAGGGGTATTGCAAATCCTACCCGTCTCATCGTCTGTAGAAGCCTCCCCCGCTGAATGGCCGCGTTCATCAGCTTCAAGCCTCCCGTCTTCCAAAAGCTTTGAAATAAACTCTATGCAGACTCTGATCCGGAGGCCTCCACAGACATCGCTTTTCTGTAGCTGAAACGGCTGGAAGAAAACAGAAGCACGTTCGACATTGCGAAGCTGAGCTGAGAGGCGAGCAGTGGAAGTAGGTTGAGCTTTTGGCTGTGGCGGTGGCGATATTAAGGAAGCGAGCGATAGGAGAGATAAGGGAGATTGAAAGAAGTGTTGGGGTAGAAGGAAGTACTTGTTTCCTACCTCCAGCTGGTCATTTGGAAAAAGAGTGGGCGTCTTCTGCCCGATGTAGAAAGAATTCGAGTCACAGATTGAACATTGAGGGAATTCTTGAATGACCTGGGCGACGGAGAGGGGTTTATTAAGGATTTGAAGGGTTCCATCAGAGCGAACAAGCTGGATGGTTTCCTCCTTGTCATTCATGCCCATGGCCACCGCGACGCAGGAGGCCGTATTGCCCATATTTGATCTTTTTGCTTACTCTCAACTGCGGGAGTAAAGCTTGATATATCAAGGAACGCAGAATTAGAGTGGTATAGAAATAATTTCTAAACCAGTAGAGAGACTTGGGATTATATAATAATAAAGTGGATGACTCAAGCAGCCCTTATCCTCTGACCATGTAAGCTCTGTGATTCGCTGGTGTGCACGATATTGTCAAAACTGGTTGTTCCGTTTTCTTCGGGAATAAAGGGAGCGTGCTCTTGACGTTCAAACGTAGAATTGTTCTTTTGGTTGAATTTTGAATGCGAATAATACATTGTGCACTTTTATTATGTATTTGCTCAGCCGGCCCCGAATGGTAACGACTTGAAGTCTTTTGGAAGTTATGGGCCATCCAAAACCTTATAAATCTAATCAATCTGCGTCACCCTGCCATGCAATGTGTAGTGGATGAGCGGTCTCGTTAAGGATATCATTCCGAGTGCCTCGGGGGAATTCACTAGGTCTTTGATTGTGAGAACCTAAAGCCACTACTTGTATTCTAAATTCCACGAGTAAGCGACCAGGTCGAAGCAAGACTTACGACAGCAGAACTGTCTTTTTGCTCCATGTATTTCATGAAGACTTCAAACAGCTGCGGTTACTTGTGTAGTTGATGAGCGGTCTGTTTAAGTATATCATTCCGAGTGCCTCGGGGGAATTCACTAGGTCTTTCCTTGTGAGAACCTAACCCCACTTCTTGTATTATAAATTCCACGAGAAAGCGACCAGGTCGAAGCAAGACTTACGACAGCAGAACTGCCTTTTTGCTCCATGTATTTATGAAGACTTCAAACAGCTGCTATTACTTCTTTGAATACATATAATTAGCACAGCTACATAAATTAAAGCCTGGTAGAAGGACTGAAAATCTCTGGCCTGGTAGAAGGACTGAAAATCTCTGAGGGGGAGCCGTTGACCAAAATAGAAAAATTGGAGGAGATCACCAGTGCCATTACCCATCTAACCCAGCTATGATCAAAACCAAATGCAATCAACATTTTCTTAAGGTAGACTTAGTTTACCTTGTCATAAGCCTTGGCAATATCTAATTGCATGACCATACCTGCTTACTTCTCGCTAGTTAAAGAGTGCACCACTTCTTGCGCTTGAATGATATTATCAAGAATTTGTTTGCCTTCCACATAACCTAATTGCTCCCGAGAAACCAAGACTGGAAGCAAAGGTTTGAGTCTAATAGCCACAACCTTGGACATAATCTTGTAGATTAAGTTGCATAGGGCTATGGGTCTATATTTATCCGGTGTAAGAGCAATCTCCTGTTTGGGGGTCAGGGCAATGAAGGAAGTATTGAGGGCTTTCAGAATAGTTTTATTTGACTTGGAATCCTCCACAACATTCAATATGTCCTGCTTAACAATATTCCAACAAGCTTTGAAAAAGTCCACATTGAAACCGTCTAGGCCCGGTGCTTTTCCATTCTGCATGTCTTTGATTACATCTCTTAGCTCCCCTTCCATAACTGGTGTATTAAGGTTGAATTTGTCCTCCCTGGATACCAGTTTCGGTATGTTTCTAGTAATTTCCCTGATGGATTGCTCTCTATTTGAAATGTTCTCTTGTGTTACATCTTGGAAGTGGTGGATTAACATAGCTTCTATAGCTTTATGGGATATCTAAAGTTCCCCTGCTTCATTCTTGATTGAAGAGATATTGTTGTGAACTCTATTGGCCATGGCGGTTCTATGAAATAACTTAGTGTTGTGCTCTCCTTATTTTTACCATTGAACTCTAGATTGTTGTCTCTAAAATATTTCCTCTTGTTTACATAGATCCTCCCATTTCTGATAATGTTTATCTGCTTGTTCACTGATATCGTTATCAAAGCCTTCCTTGATTAGAGCTTGGTTGAGAACCTGCATTTTGTTTTCAACTACTCTCTTTTCTTCAAAAATATTACCAAAATCCTTCTTACTCCATTCCTTAAGCCAGCATTTTATATGCTTTAGTCTCTTGTGAAGAAGATACATTCTGGTTCCCTGAACCTGCAAGTCCTCTGACCACCATTTCTCAATGTTGCTTATGAAGGCTCGGTGTGGCAGCCGGATATTTTCAAATCTGAAGGGTTTATTTCTAGGAGCACCTATGCCCTTTATTTCCAATTGGATTGGCCAATGATTTGAGCCTCCAAAGGGAAGAACTCATGCTACTACCTCTTTCCCATCTAGCATAATATTCTCAGAGATGAAGAATCTATCTAGCTTTGAGGCGACTAGGGCATCTCCTCCTCTCCTGTTATTCCAAGTAAATAGGCTAGTATTCCAATTAGTATCAACAAGATTTATGTTGTCAGAAAAAGTTTAGAAAGCCATGGAGTCTTTACATAGAGATCTTGTTCCTCCTTTCTTCTCTGAAAGGGATTTAATCATGTTAAAATCCCCTCCCATGATCTAGTGTATATCTGCATGTCTACTCCTGAGATCCACCAGGGTATCCAGAAATTTAGGTTTGTCATCTATTCTTTGAGGACCATAAACATTTGTGACCAGAAAGGTATCCCTTTCTCCTATTGGTTGAATGAAAATAGATAAGTAATTTCTTGATGCCTCAGCATCCAGAATGCCAATTTTGTCGGTATTCCATAGAGTGAGTAAACCCCCTGTTATATTCTCTGCTTTTACTTCAAGAAACTCATAGTTGCTGAACCATTTACTATGGACTTGTCTTACCTTTTGAATGGAATATTTTGTTTCTTGTATAAACATTATATCTGGTGTTTCTTGTTTCATTCTGTTGCTAAGAATTATCTTCTTTCTCCTACTCCCTAGACCTCTAATATTCCAAGATGTCAACTTCATTATAAAAGATTTGTAAAGGAGTAACTCGCTAGATCTTCCATCTTACCTGAATCAATCATCAGCTTTCCACACTCCATCAAGAGTTCATTCTGCTTGTTCCTACCTCTTTTCTTGCATGGGTTTCTATTAACTAGTCCCAGTGTAGTTTTCATCATTTTCACTCCCTTGTCATCCTGCTTGTCTATGTTGTTACATCGCTCTGGATTCCCAGTTTGCAATCTCCATAGAAATAGCTGTTGTATTCTCTTGATTTCCTCTTGAGGTAGCGAATCCACTCCCCCCGTGGTACCCTGCCTCAAGCAGCCTTCTAGGTCTAGGTTTTCTTTGTCAAGAATTTCTAGTAGTTCACGGTCCTCTGGATCCGTATCATTTTGGGTCATTTCCTGATCCATTTCTTGTTCAACATTGCTCATAGTGGCTTCTTTCTGGTACTTATCATTTTATATTTCTTTTGGGTTATTCCCTTCCTCCTTTTCTGCAAAACTCCTTTCCATTACTTGATCTTCTTTAGTAATCTCTTCCTCTTCCTGAAGCACCTGAAAATTGTTCTGCTTAAACTGTTGTCCTTCGTGCTGCTAATTTTTCGGTCCTCTTTTACTTTCTTTACTTCGGTTAACCACTTTCTGAAAGATATCTAATTCTTTCACTATATTGTTTTTTCTTTTGTTTATTTAGTTTTTGAGTGGACAATCTCTGAAAAGATCTCCATGTTCATGGCATTTGCGACATTTGAAGGGAATGTGCTCATAATCCACTGTTTGCACCCATTATTCATCAAAAACTTCCAAGATTATCTCCTCCGGTAGAGCTCCTGATAGATCCATTTCCACACATATTCTAGCAAAGGAAGTGTATTTTCCCCTTCTAGTGGCCTCAGAGGCTTTAACATAGCGACCTAATTTATTGCCTATGACTGCTAACGATTCATGTTGCTAGTAATCAAGAGGTAGATAGTAGAGCCTTACCCAAACTGGAACTGAAGTAAAAGTCTCCTTTTCTGGGAAAAAGTTCATTATCCATGGTGTCATGCAGAGCCCTGCAGCAGCATAGAAGTAGGGCCCTCCTTCAAATATTCTGTCCTTGTCTTCAATATTTTTGAACACCACCATAAAGAAACCTTTAGACCCAAGATGGAGATCTATGCTTCCTTTAGGTTTCCAGTGGTATTTGATCCACGACTGTAGAGATTTTTCAGTGGGCCATACTCCCATGAACTTACAAATGATGGATTATGTCCCCATGTGTTCCCTGTATGCCTGCAACTCGAGATTACTTAAAATCACCCTAGGAGTTATATCTGTTTTGGGTTTGCAGGGTCTCTTGTGTTTCTTGTCTTTAGTTTCCTGTTTTTTGTCTTCTACCTCCTTGTTTTTTGTGCCATGTTGATCCTTTTCTATGGGTTCTTCTGTTCCCTCTTCCATGATTTTTTTTTCTTCCACCCGTGTTCCCCTAACATTTTCTAGAGGCTTCATTCCCTTATTGGCCATGGTCTCCTTGTAGGAGGGAGTGGAGCTCCCTCCTCTGCCACCCTTAATAGGGTTCTTTGACTGCCCCTACGTGCGCTAAACTTTGTTCGCTCTTCCCCGTTCGCGCTCCCGCTCCCTCTACCGAGCAATAATTAATCTTTGAAACATTCTTAGATCATTCTAGCATTAGAGAAAGAAATAAAAGGAATGAAAATGAAGGTAAAGGAAGGTCAATGAAATCAAAGGACAAGCAAGGAAGGATGGATCAAGTAGCTTCAGCAGGAAGACATGCAAGTAACCAAGTGCATGTACAATTTCGTAGCTGGTTTGTGAATGCATGGTATATGTATTTGTGCATTTGGTTACCTTCATATCATTTGCATGGGTTTTTTCAAGTGTAACGGTGGTTTAATCCTTGCCTTTTCCATTTCTAGATATTCATGGTGTGATAGGGTTCTTTTATTTGGTTGAGCTTTGGATTGCCAAAATATTTTGGAACCAAGTCACATGATCTTAGGAAAATTCCCAAGGGTTCGGGGTAGAGGTGGTTTAATCTCGAGGAATCCCTCGATAGGTGGGTGTAGAGAAGAAAATTCCTCAAGGTATTGGTGAATAAATTATGAGGCATCGAACCTTATTTTGGGCTTAGTGATCTATTAACTCGTTTTGGCGGGATCACAGTAGTCTGAGGGTGGAAGTGGTTTAATCTCTAGGAAGCCATCATTGTCTATGTTTTGATTTTATTATGTAATATCTTGATCGCTTTTGGCAAGATTGCGGGAGCATGAGGGTTTAGCTGGTTTAATCTCTCGGAAGCCATGGTTGTTTACGTTTTGAGTTCAACGTTGATTGAATATGGCACAATGGTGATTTGCTGAAAGAAATATTTAGTTCAACTCAATCTATAGATAGGTGGTACATGGAAGTCCCTAACTTGGTTATCGTTTGCATGTGTTAATAAAAACTCTTTTCCTATTTTATTATACGAGTACATGTGCTTCTTATTATGTGGCTTTTATGGTTATTATTTTGGTTATACGATGGTTATAGGCATGGTTCCATAACAGGTTCAACCTATGGCTCTTGATATTTTTTGATTAGTTGATGAGTGGTTAATAAATCCATGAGCTAACAAATATTATGGCAACTATATGAGAGGGAATTAGACCTTCTTGGTGGTTCTTAGATAAGTTTCAGGCCCCTATGTTCAAATATGCATTCATGACATGTAGATTACATGTTTATCATAAGTTTGATGAAATGATTGTCATGGTTAGGCCTATATATGTCAAGTCCTTGATCAAGTTTTGTATGAATGCATTTTTCTTGACGTTATTTATCATTCTGGAATGTCTCTTTGAGTTCTAGGTAGTGGTCTAGAGGCTACCCTAAAATGGTGGCTCAGAATCCAAGACAATACCGTTTGATTTGGATGGTTTGTGCCATAGTCACACTGTTACAAACTTATGGATGTGTTTGGAGGACTATAACCACATGGAGGCCTCTTCATGCATGCGTTTGTGGGCCCAATTCACTAAATAAGTAATCTAGGTTATGGTTTGGTCACATGGAATGGTTGTTTATCTCTTAGTTCTCTTAGTTCTCTTATTTCTCCCAAGGAAGGTCAATAAAGTTCCAGCTTTTTGACTTCGCTTCCTTAAGTATACTTAATTGGTTGGTTCATGTCATAATAGCCCTTAGATCATGTTTACCTTGGTATGCCAGTTAAAGTTGGTAAACGTTGGAAGCTTGGTTACAGTATTGATGTTACCTATTAGTAAACAAATACTCTCCTAGTTGAATCATTCAATTTGGCCTTGAAATAAAGGCTACAGGGTGTGCACATTTGTGAAGTAGGCCAAAATTTCCTTGCTTCACTAAAATGCATGCCTTGACTCCATTCATTTTCCAATGTTATTCATTCAAATTGTCGACTTCTTATTTAATTTTTTTACACATTTTGAATTATTATATTTTTACTTGACCCTTCAATAATTTTTCTTTATATTTCATACAACATCCCAAGTTTTTCTTCAACTTGCATTATGTCAAAGTTGTGTTTAGGTTTTGCATCAACTTATTGTTGGGCATAGTACTTTTCCTTTTAATTCAGAGCAATAGTTCCAACTCTTCACATTAATTGTCAATCTGGGTAGGTTTTGTTATTACAAGGCTATCACACCAAATATATGCATGGGAAAAGGGTTACTAGTGCTAATGAACCTCAAACTCAATTGTTGTAATCACACTCTTAGCTAATCAATAGTTTGGTTGTTACACTCTAAAAATTTGTTCACGCTCTCAAGAAATAAACACATAATGCGAAATAAAACCACCCTCTCACACTGTCACTCTTATTTAGAAAAGAAAAGCACTCCTAGAAATTATTCTCCCAACAAATGTTCAAACACACATTCAAATGAAATGAACACAACATCAAACTATAACAAGAATTAAATAACTTTCACACTAACTGTTGAGTGAAATGATTGTTCCTTTAAATTATAGAAACATGTCCACTTTCACATTAATTATTAATTCGGGTAGGCTTAAATTTAAATGCTATCACACAAATTCTATGCAATGGAAATGATAGCTATCACAATGAATATGAAACCAAGGTCATTCCAAAACCCACTCTCACCAATAAGTCAAATTGTTACACTCTTCAACATAATCAGAAAATAGTCACACGATCACATAATAAATTACTTTCTTACACAACCAATCTCACCCATAGAGAATGCTCCTACAACCCTTGATCACCGAACCAAATGTTGAAAACACACATTCAAAGAAGGTGCAATCCAAACTGGAACATGAAAGTATATAACTTGCTGCTACAATAAGAAGGAACACTCTAGGACTTATGTTGTCACACTGTTAAAAAACTCTTCTATAGTAATCAATGACTAATTAATAAAATTGATAGTAACAACAATCACATAAATTAGAAAAATTAATGCAAATAATTATTGTATTATATTTAACGAGTGATCCCTACTAATAAGGAGGGCCCTTCCTCCTAAGTAGGGGTTGGTCCACTAAAAAATGTGCAAACTACTCAGAGAAAGGGATAATTTCAAAAGGTTGAGATATGCATTAATAAAAAATCATGATTACATAGCTTGGTGCTTTCCCCTTCCTTCCAATCGTACCTATCTGAGTTCCTTTGCTATCATGTGGGTGGAGATATATCTTCTTTGTAATTTTCAAATACAACCAGAAGATCATCATGAGAATATTTTGATTCTCATGTGATCCTAAAATAAAAATGCATTTTGATAATTCATACAATAGTTTCCATGATAGGAGTAAATTTTAACAACTTTCCTTTAATTACAACTACTTTATAGAAAATCCTAACTAAATGATATGTATGCTCTACGAATATCTCCGAGTAGTTGAATTTAATTTTTCTTGATACACCCCACATTCGGTCCATGTGAGAAAAAGACAACATGCATAAGGCAAATTATTCATGTATCAACAACATTTCTTGGAGCCTTTGTCCAAATTAATAAACGAAACTAAGAAGTATAATCCTATAACAACAACTTTAAGAGACTACCTAAACTTGGAAAAGCCCATATTATTTGTTTTTATAATAAAATTCACCTAGAACAATAGTCCCAATGCCAAATTATAAGCAAAATTAGACTAAGAAGGTGACATTCAAAAAAGAATATACTTAGATAAATAATGGTTCTTACAATTGTAAAATGTGATCTTCTTGGTCAAAAAGGGAGAATTAGTAATAATAAAGTGAATTAAGAAAGGTAACAATTTCATGGCCTAACATCTCACCCAAGCTTAAGCATCTGCATGTCCTCGTGCAGGCCCTTGTGACTAGTTCCTAACATGATGAGAGTGTAGTTCTGAGAAATCATATGACTCTGCAGTTTCCTTTGCTCTACCCCTATAACCTTGAGAAAGGATGAACTCCATTTCCCAAAATTTATTAATAAAGTGATATGGTTTTGATACTTATAGATTAGAAGACAAACAAGAGGAAACTTAAACCTGAGTCCATTCCATCCTGGGCCACTCTGCTTAATGCAATACACATACTGAGGAACTCTTGAAAGGGCTTCTATAAATTTTGATGACAATGGTGATCTTCTTCCCTGAGCTCCTATCGACAAATATTCCACCTTAGCTTATTCCCTTCTAATGAATTAGCTCTTATTCCCTTAATATTCCAAAGAGATATCGGTGAACCACAATATTCCATTACCAATGCTTGCATGGCTATAAATTTCAATATTTTATTGTATGCCTTAGTGACAAAATCACCAGATCTAGGCTCATTTCTAATACACAACTTTATGCATCCCTCATTGGTTTTTACACTGTCATTTGCAACTTTCCAAGTTACCTGGACCTAATCAAAATATACAAAATCCCTTAATTGAACATCCCACACATAAGGGGCAAAATTGAAATATCTATCTCCAAAATAAGCAAGGTCATGCAAATATAATTCACACAATAAATGCTGTGATGAGAAATTAGCACTCTCAAAGTTTCCAAGAAATCTTTAACTTTCCTTGTATTATATGGCCATTTCTCTATAAGGGGTGTCAACTGAAAGAGAAAACATTTCTCTTGTAGATATGAAGGATTGGATGGAGAAGGAAGTATGTGGCTTAGTAAACCATCAATAAGATCATACATAAATTCCTTCCTTTATTGTAGGAGTTGCACCTCTTCTTGCAATTCCTTCAATTGTATTATTGTCTACTTCCTTTATCGTTGAACCCTCACAGAATCTTGTATTATTAGATTTTCAACCTATTCCTGCTTAATATTGTTGACCATATCCTCATGTTGATTAAGGAAAATAACTTCATATTTAGGGAATACAACTAACTTCTTCAAATTTCTATTTCCATAACAAAGGATGTTGTTATCAATATTTCTTCATATTTTAGCTGGGTTGTTTCTAATGTTGTTACAGCCTTAGACTAAATAATCTCTTCTTTATCCCCTTTTGTCCTCTTATTGTGCTCTCTCAATTGGTGTCTCTTGTGTTACAGTAATGTCATTGATAGGTTCTTGTGGAGCTGTAGTCAAATTAATTTCAATCTTATTTGTTTTAGATATTGGTTCTTCTGTAACAGTAGTGCCATAACCAAGTTCTGATGGAGTAGCAGAGTTTTTTCCTTCTCCCTTATCTACTTCGATTGTTGGTTCTTATGTAACCACAACATCATCAACAGGCTCTTGTGGAGTAGTAGGTTCAAGTTCTTTAGTTTTACCTCCCGCTTGAACTCCTACTGAGATAGTAATTGATTTAACAACTCCAACTTCCTTAAAACTTTATTGACACCTCGTACATACTTTAAGTGTTGTTTCAATGGATGATCGTATTCCTACTTCTTCTGATAACATGTCAAAATTCATTTTCTTCTTAAATTTCAATTGTTCCTTAAACATCACAAGTTTTCTTCTTAAAAATTCATTTTCTTTTTCCAATTTTTCAATTTGATGGACAAGGGGGTCAATCTTGGTCTTACTTGGTAGAGGGAACCTCTTGTTCTTTCGTAGATATTTTTCTAATGGTTCTCCTTACTTATGTTGTTCATTGGAAGTAGAGGCTTCAAGCACAGAGACACCTTCCTCTACATGATATTATTGTTTTCTATTATGATGTAGTTTCTTATGCTCCCCTCATTCAGTTGTAGCAATACATTTTTCAGGTGGTGGAGTAGTCTCTTGTGTAACAACCACTCACACCCTTTTGATCTTAGTGTTCCTTCAACCAATTGGCTTCTCGAGTCTACTCTTCTATACCTTCACCTATTCTAAGGCACCCTTGGTTTTCTTAAAAACTTTTCTTTCTTAAACTACTGGCTTAGGTATTGTTGTCTCAATAATTTCTTCTTCTTCTTCTTCTTCTTCTCCTTCTTCTTCTTCTTCTTCTTCTTCTTCTTCTTCTTCTTCTTCTTCTTCTTCTTCTATAGGACACCCATGAGAATTATTTTTCGATGATCCACTAGACACCTCTATAGGCTCCTCTCTTCGCGCCCTTTTTCCATTTGGAGATTTAATAGTAGAAGACTTAATACAACTTCATCTCTTAGAATTTCGATGGCTAGGCCTAGAAAATACATCCTCCCTACATTTCCTAGGGGGTGCAACCATTTTACTCTTGCGGGTATAACAACCCTACTTCTAGGAGGTGGGGCTACCTTTCTTGTAGGTGTTGTTTCAACACTCTCCCTATGCTCCTCACTTTCATCATCCTCTGGATCTGCATCTGGTCTTGGTTACAGATCAACCCATGAACTCCTCTGCTCCTATAGTGAGTGAATTATGAACAATTTGATAAGTGCATGAATGGTTAAACAAGTTTCTGGGTTTTTCCCCTTGCATGACCTGTGCCATGTGCTATAGCAACTTCAAAAAATAGTAAGGGAGATTTATCAACTTGCCTATCCTAAGGTGTTCCATCAACTGAAAGCAATATTTGAATGAAATCCTAAAGTGACCCTCACAAGTGATAAATTTCTAAAAGAAGGCAGTCACATCCTCCCAAGGGTTTGGAAGGGATGTTCTATCAAAACCCCTACCCTTAGTTATTAATTCCTCTCCTTTTTGTAGAAACTCAGCCTTAACTGATGGAGTCACCACCTTCATTAAAAACCACCAAGCCCTTCTATGTGGCATCCCTCCTACTCCTGCAATTACCTCCTGTGTAACAATAACTCTAAATCCCCTTACTTAGTAGTATTTTTCAGTTATAGTCTGTGTAAACTCCAAAGCAGCCAACTCACTGAAACCCTACAATTTCTCAAAATAACTCAACCATCACACATTTTGAAAATTTTCTAGAGCTTTCAGGTATTGTATCAACATGTCAACATAGTCAAGTTCGTTCCTTACGACCGCTCCTCCCATGGCTACCTAGAACTCTAACTACTTAGCGTTGCTAAAGACCAGTTACATTGTTTCCTTGGCACACGCTGATGCTTTCTAAGGAGAGAATGCCGAGATACAACAATTTTTCACTTCTTACCCAATTGGGTTTTTTAGTTCCCATGATAAAATACTTCGCACACTAACAACAATTTCAAAAAATGACAAAAAAGGGAATAATGTAAAAGTAATGACAGTAAGGGTAATGATACTAAAAATGATGAAAATTACCATAATCATAAAAGTAATGATCGTTGCAAGGTCTAATCATACATTATTATGGTAAGGTGAAGCGACTATACATCAAGCCATATTCAATTAATTACAAAATCCCTCCTCTGCATGTGTAACAAAAAAATTCATATCGAATGTAATAATGAGAAAAAAAATAGGACATTGCAAAGGAAACTAAAAAGCAATCTAAAAAGGATGCTAAGGAGAATGCCATAACTAGGAGCAAAATAGGACATTACACAGGAAGTTATACATGAGGTTGCATTAGAAGTTGATGAAGAAATTAAACTGAACACTATAGTTGGTGCTAAAGTTAGTGAAAAAGTGTGTTGATGTTAGCGTCGGTGGAAAAAATGCCACAATTAATGCCATCCCGATAAATAGTGCCGATTTTTTCAGAAAGATGGAAAAAATACACTAAAACAATCATTGGAAGCAAAAATATAGTTAAAGAGGAAGGTAATCACAAAGAGTTATTGTAGTGAAGCCATGTCTAATATATACATAGTTGAAATTGAAAAATTTCGCTTAATATGCCATTTTTTTTAATGGACCTTCTCACATTAATCTTTTTTTTGTTATTAATATATTTCTAGATAAATCTCAATATTGCTTAATTTTATAGAGTGAAATATTTTATTTATGATCATATTGATTTTTCTTTACTATTAATATTTTTAAATGTCACATATTAATTTTATATAAAGAATTAAATGAATCACATATCTTTATTTTTATTAATATTATTATAGTCTCAGATTTATTGATTTTTTAAATATTTTCTCTCTCACACACATGCACACATTCATTATATATATATATATATATAGACACACACACAAATGGTATAAAATAAATTAGTTAATATAGCTACTAAAATAATTTATAGAAGTTTTGAATTAAAACAGTGTTAAGAAACATGAAAATTATACATTTTTTCTAAAGTGAAAAGGAAAAAATAATTTTATCTCTTTACAATTAATTTGAAATTGAGTTATTTAATATAGTTATTGAATTATTTTATTTATGGTAGAAAGTGAGAGTGAATAGAATCACATGTTTCCATCATAATGAATTGTGAAAAACACTTGTCTAATAAACCGTCATTTTAATATGTAATAATAGTTTTCTCCTCAAATTATTTGTAGTTACATATTTATTTATTTATTTATTTTTATAATTTAATAACACACTTTTTTTAATATCATGTATTTCTATTTTAAATATATAAATAAATTTAATATTTTTGATACCACTCAAATTTTCCCTGCTAAAATATAATCCCTACCAATTGACGCGAAAATATTACCCCAAAAAATGAAAAGTGAGTCAAATATTGTACAATTAAACCACGTGCTCAAAATATTCACAAGAGGCCATTGCTGTTTAATAGCATGATAAATCTTGGCTGATCTGTAATGGAATTAATCAAAGCAGTTGCCAAAAAAATAAGAACATGCAGTAAACCGATCGACGATCAATATTAGAGGCTAAGCCCTGATTATGTCATAAATTTTGAAAAAAGAGCTTGTACACATTAATCTTCTTCTCTTTTTCCTTGATTGTCTCAAGTTTCGGTCTCCAACATTGGCCTCTGCACTTCACCAACTGAGAATACTCTTTCTGTAATTCAGGGGTATTGCAAATCCTACCCGTCTCATCGTCTGTAGAAGCCTCCCCCGCTGAATGGCCGCGTTCATCAGCTTCAAGCCTCCCGTCTTCCAAAAGCTTTGAAATAAAGTCCCTGCAGACTCTGATCCGGAGGCCTCCACAGACAGCGCTTTTCTGTAGCTGAAACGGCTGGAAGAAAACAGAAGCACGTTCGATACTGCGAAGCTGAGCTGAGAGGCGAGCAGCGGAAGTAGGTTGAGCTTTTGTCTGTGGCGGTGGCGATATTAAGGAAGCGAGCGATAGCAGAGATAAGGGAGATTGAAAGAAGTGTTGGGGTAGAAGGAAGTACTTGTTTCCTACCTCCAGCTGGTCATTTGGAGAAAGAGTGAGCGTCTTCTGCCCGATGTAGAAAGAATTCGAGTCACAGACTGAACATTGAGGGAATTCTTGAATGACCTGGGCGGCGGAGAGGGGTTTATGAAGGATTTGAAGGGTTCCATCAGAGCGAACAAGCTGGATGGTTTCCTCCTTGTCATTCATGCCCATGGCCACCGCGACGCAGGAGGCCGTATTGCCCATATTTGATCTTTTTGCTTACTATCAACTGCGGGAGTAAAGCTTGATATATCAAGGAACGCAGAATTAGTGTGGTATAGAAATAATTTCTAAACCAGAGAGAGACTTGGGATTATATAATAATAAAGTCGATGAGTCAAGCAGCCCTTATCCTCTGACCATGTAAGCTCTGTGATTCGCTGGTGTGCACGATATTGTCAAAATTGGCTGTTCCGTTTTCTTCGGGAATAGTGGGACCGTGCTCTTGACGTTCAAACGTAGAATTGTTCTTTTGGTTGAATTTTGAATGCGAATAGTGCACTTTTACTATGTATTTGCTCAGCCGGCCCCGAATGGTAACGACTTGAAGTCTTTTGGATGTTAAGGGCCATCCAAAACCTTATAAATCTAATCAATCTACGTCACCCTGCCATGCAATATGTAGTGGATGAGCGGTCTCGTTAAGTATATAATTCCGAGTGCCTCGGGAGAATTCACTAGGTCTTTGCTTGTGAGAACGTAAACCCACTACTTGTATTCTAAATTCCACGAGTAAGCGACCAGGTCGAAGCAAGACTTACGACAGCAGAACTGTCTTTTTGCTCCATGTATTTTATGAAGACTTCAAGCAGCTGCGATTACTTGTGTAGTGAATGAGCGGTCTCTTTAAGTATATCATTCCGAGTGCCTCGGGGGAATTCACTAGGTCTTCCCTTGTGAGAACCTAACCCCACTTCTTGTATTCTAAATTCCACGAGTAAGCGACCAGGTCGAAGCAAGACTTACGACAGCAGAACTGTCTTTTTGCTCCATGTATTTTATGAAGACTTCAAACAGCTGCGATTACTCGTGTAGTGGATGAGCGGTCTCTTTAAGTATATCATTCCGAGTGCCTCCGGGAATTCACTAGGTCTTCCCTTGTGAGAACCTAACCCCACTTCTTGTATTATAAATTCCACGAGAAAGCGACCAGGTCGAAGCAAGACTTACGACAGCAGACCTGTCTTTTTGCTCCATGTATTTTTGAAGACTTCAAACAGCTGCGATTGCTTCTATGAATACATACAATTAGCACAGCTACATAATATGAAGCCCAGTAGTCTAAATAGTGTTTTTTTTCCATGAAAATTATAGAAATTTTGGTAAAATTTTGATAAAATCTGGCACAAATATTTATAAATTTTTGGAACTTCAAGATTTTGGGTACCTCTGAGGTTTCTGATGGTGCTAAATCTATTTCTACCATCAAAATCACGATAACGTTTCTGATGGTGCTAAATCTATTTCCACCATAAAAAACATGATTGAAACACTGCAAGATTTTTGAATTTTTCTTGCCGGCCCACTTTTGACTGTCAGAATTCGTCATCCTTTATATCCTTCTTCTAAATTAAATTAAATATTATAGATATAAAACTAGCAATTGCACCAAATGTTGCA
Source organism: Pinus taeda (assembly GCA_000404065.3). NCBI lineage: Eukaryota > Viridiplantae > Streptophyta > Pinopsida > Pinales > Pinaceae > Pinus > Pinus taeda. The sequence continues at coordinate 51,838 of APFE030873161.1, forward strand.
AAGGAAACACCAAAAATTAGAGAAGAACAATGACATATGAAGAATCATTGAAGATAAAATATTCTATGGAAATTAAATATTTGTCATTAGCTTAATAATTATTAATAATTAAAAAAATAGTAAAATCTTGTTAAAAAAAATGTTCTTTTCTAAATAGTTGAAAAAAGCTAAATTAAACTATATTTCAAATAATTATAAATACATAAAACTTATAACTTCTCATTTTATCAAAACTTACATAAGATAGTAACAATAAAATGTATATCACCCTTTAATTAAAAAAAAAAACTATATTAAATCACCATCAAAATCAATATCAAAATCAAAATTTAAATAAAATAATAACAATAAAATTATATCATTTGATTATAGAAAGTCATACTACTGAACTTCATTGAAGTTCCACTATAGATTAAAAGGGAGTCCTATTTCTAAATTCATATCCACAATTATCAATTGCACAATTTTGTAATTTTCAATTCCACAATTTTCATAAACAAGAAGAATGAAACTAAACTTAAGAAACCAAAGTCATTATTTGAAATCAATGTGAAAGAGAGAAATAATTTTGCTATGTTTTTGGAAATTAAAATAATCCTCTCTAAGCAGAAGATTATCCCCTTATACCATAAAATGACATCATCAAAATATTACTCCATCAAATTTCTTGCATCACCATTATGCATTCCAATGCTCAAAACCCATGCTCGTCATTGATTTGTAAAGAGAGAAAATTTTCACAAATTTCAATTATCATCATTACGCCTTCCAATGCCCCTATGCAATACCACTCTACAGTTTCAGAGGTTTCAATGTAATTGTCCATCATTTTCTTTAAATTTACACGGACAATAATTCCATATCACCACATTCTCATCTGATGCCCTACATATATCAATAACCACACCAACAGTAATAGCACAAACTTGGTATTCTTCAAAGTTTTGGATTGTGTAACTTTACTTGTGCTCTTTTGTAAAGCCTTCAGGGTGGACATAGCTCATTTCTTGTTACATAAGAAAAAAACCACACTATCTCGGTAATTTCTGTTATAGGCATATCAACTAGAAAAAAATATACAAAGAAAGGAAACAATCAAAGGAAATTTATTTCTAAGTTGTTGCAAGTGACAGGTAAATTGACAAAAATGAAAAGAGTTAACATTGGAGGTTAAACACTCATTAGTTCTCTTTTGACACAGACATGAAAGCCAAATCCAGACTTCTTACCATTAGGATTAGATGCCAAATCGATTTTATCTAGGAACACTACACTTCAGAAAAGAAATCATTATTATGATCGCAAAGACCCAAATAATAAAAGTGTATACATAAAGAATCAAGAAGGATTCCACCATTGTGTATTTGACATCTGGATAAAACTCAGAGGAATCTCCCTCTTTAGGTCCAATCTCAAAATTTGCACTACAACCTTCATAGAATATTTGGTAGACATGGGCAATTGTAATCTATAGTTCAATAGGCTTCCCCGCAGCCAAAATTTTCAAATTCAAAACCCAAAAATGCTACATGATAATCTAATCTCTTCTCTTCACATAAATCAAGAAGCCCGTCAATATGCCTCTCTTTGTGAATTTCTTAAAAAGATACAAACCTTCCATAAATTTGAGCCATTCTTCAAATGAAATGCTCTTCTTCACCAAAGGGTGGTCTATAAGCCTTTCCCAAATCTCCAAAACCTCCTTCTATGAGAGGATATTGGTGGGTGGGCAGATGTATATTATTATGTTCAGTGCTCAAGGATCAACACCTAGTTTTGAATGCTCTGTACACAATAAGATACGCTTGGTGCACAGAAATCATAGGTTGTTCAAATGATAATAAAGCATATACATTGTAATTGAGGGGCTTATATTTCATCAAGTTTTACATATTTTGTGATCTAATTATGTTTTTCTTGTCTCCCATTAGTACTTAATCATAGTGAGAATCAAAACCTCAATCATGAAAGTGTTGCTGAAATCCAAGCATTTCAAAAATTAGTCACAAACATTATGAATTGTGAGAGTTTAACACAAATATTTAAACACCCAGTTTTATTAACCTTCGCATAGGCCTTATTGGTTAGGGTGGACTTTAAAACATGAAATACTAAATAAAAAGGGGGATCAAGAATTTCAATCACTTGTATATGTGAAAATCCAAAACAGAAGGGAAACAAAATTGAAAAAAAGAACACCTTGATATTGCGAGCTTCTTTAATAACATATACTAGTTTCAGTTGTTGAATTATCTCATTATGAACAATAGTTCCCACTAGAGATGGTATCATAACATCCACTCACTTCGCAGCAGTCACCAGGCTCTCATGATCATCTAATGAACCCTGAACGCAGTCATACTTTATCAGATTTTTCATATTTTTATTATGTTGTTCTTGTCTCTCATTAGTATTGAATCATAGTGAGAATCAAAATATCAATCAAAAAAGTGTTGTTGAAATCCAAACATTTCAAAAATTAGTCGCAAAAATTATAAATTGTAGGAGTTTAGCACAAATGTTTAAACACCCAATTTTATTAATCTGCCCATAGGCCTTATTAGCCAGGGTGGACATTAGAACATGAACTAATAATTAAAAGTGGAGATCAAGAACTTTTGTTACTTGTATACGTGAAAATCTAAAACAAAAGGGAAAAAATCCGGAAAAATAGAACACCTTGAAATTGTGACCTTCCTTAATAACATCCACTAGTTTCAGTTGTGGAATTATCTCATTAAGAACAATAACGAGAGATGATATCACATTCACTTGCTTCACAGGAACCACTGGACTCTCATGATCATCCAATGAACCCTGAAGGCAGTGAGTGAGTAATGGACATTATCTTGGATGTATGCATGCAATTCATGTAGAGGCCCTGAAAATAAAAATAACAATACATACTTACAAAACATGAGCACCAGATTGTTTGAAGAAAATGAGGAGTTCCAATTTTTCAATATTCTAAGTTGATGTAGTAGGGTACAGAATGTAAATGGGATGACCAAGAGATGAGCTTTCCCTTACAAATATTTTTGTATTATGTACCATGCACCTCCCACGACGAGAACGCTTCTCTTTTGGGATCCATTGTTTTCCATTCTGGGGAGCACACATAAATTTTGGCTAATGACCAAATCCAAACCTAATTCAATGGTCAATTATATTATGTTGTTCATTTAAAGAATTAAAAAGGAACTCTTTAATCTATGTCATTTCCAACAACGAAGAGATTTGAGAGGAAAAAAAAGTGTAGGTATAATTTTACTTTAGAGTGTTATTTTGCACTAGTGTTGACTTGGAGTTGGTTGACAGGTTTCATTCAGAGTTTCTAATGGATAGAGAGACTTGAAATTTAAAAAAAAAAGGTAATGGTGGGTACACCCGACTGCTGTCGATCGCCTTTATTGTTGGCTAATAAGATGAGAACTTAAAAGCATTAAACAATGAGGAGAAATTTCAAAGTGGGACACTTACTTCTGAAAACATTTATCTTGTTTGGAATAGCATGCAATGACTAAAATAAAGCATCAGTTGTTCAGATTTTATAGCAGTAAGATTTGCTAGGATTACCTTGTGTTTGGAGCTTCAAATTTAAAATAATGTTCTCGAGACAAAATTTTATCCCATTATACCATAGACTTACATCATTAAAACATTACTCCATAAAATTTCTTGCATCACCATTATGAGGTGGGAGATTGTAAAAATTGGCAACTAGGGCCAACTTCCACCTTAGGACAACTCATATTATGGAGATGATTATTGCATTGGATTCCTCTTTTCTTTGTTATTGAACCTATTCCCTCTTTGATTTCCATTTCCTTTGAAGTTGTTTTTATTGTTGTCATCATCTCTTGGAGCATCCTTCTTTTGAGAACACTCTCTAGCAAAGTGAACACACCTGTTAGAATTTAAGCATCTTCCTTTCCTTCCTTCCTTGAATCCTAGATGAACCTTTCTCCTCGATTCTTTTGACCAACATTAGTCCTTTTCATAGAACTAGAAGAGAAGGTAGTAGGATTTTTTCCATTTGAGGGCTTATCTCTATCCGTCATCCTTATTTCTTCTTGAGTGCATCTAGCCAATAGTTCATCAAATCTTGAAATCCTATGATTGTTGAGAATGGTAGTGTTGAACACATCCCAATATCTTGTAATGCCCCCAAGTGCAATAAGAAAGAGTTCCAAGTCACCAATGTCTTAACTAATAGATAGGAGATCATTCTTGATCTTGGTAATCCTCATGCAGTAGGATTGGCTGGATTCTCCTATATCCATCTTGATATGTTTCATATTTTCTTTGAGAAAGAGAATTTGTTTTGCATTGTTCACTTTGAACATCCCAACCAAATTTTCATACATCTCCTTAGATGTTTCCAAATGAGAAATATATGAAACCAAAGGTTTATGAATGGAATCAACAAAAATCTTCTTATCTTTTACCCCACCTTTCTTGTACTTGATTTTCACAACAGCGGATGCATTTGAAGGAAGCTTTGCTATTCTTCCTTTGACATAGCCCATCACATCATTCTCTTCCAAATTCAAATCCAAAGTCATATTCCATGCATGATAATCTGATTTTTCGTTAAGCTTATCCAAATATTTGAAGAAAGAAGTAGTCGTCATTGGGACTAGTTCCAAGTCCTTGTCCAAAAACTTCCATTAATTTTCTTTGCTTCTCTACTTCTAGGGCTTTGTCTTCACTTGAGCTATGATACGATGTTCGTTTTAGATAAAAATGGTATTTTCTATGCTTAAGCACAATTTACTTCAATGTTCCTTTAGCATCCCAATGACAATTCCCAATTATATCCAGTAGCGATCACATTAACTTATAAACATTGACAATAAATGCAAATAGAACATAAAATCACATGTAGAAGACAAGCCAAGACAAGAGGACGCAAGATGTGGTGAATGCCAAGAAAAACCCCAATGCAAAGAAACCCTTTGACCAAATCTTCTTATTATTCATCAGTAGTTCAAAAGAGAGAGAGAGAGAGAGTACAAATATCATAAATACAAGCCCAAAAATAGATCTTCCAAATCTACAGTCAAATTAGTAGTCAATGCAACCCTAATAAGAAAATCAATGGTGGTCAAAGCTACCCTAAATCATCCTCTAATAAGATCGGTCAACAACGAGAAAATGAAACCACCAAAGAGGGTCAAATTCAACCCAAAACAACTCGGTCAACCCAAACAAACCTTACTGTAATTTATGCTATCAAACCAGAAAGTCAGCATAGTCAACACTGTCAAACAGTCCCCAATCACCTCAAATTTCATGCCAAGTAATGCAGCATGAAAATATCGAAATTCTGGCCCCAAAACAAAAGTCAACTCTTGGTCAAAGTGCCTAAGTCAATGCTGCCCTAATGATAGAAATTTTAGCTTCCTGAAATATACCTTCCTTCCACACGTTCAAAGAAGAGAGAGCCTCCAAGTGTACGAACCAATCAATAGGGGAGATAGAAGATGATGTGGTGATTTGATGATTTTCAAATGAGAGAAGGGTCACTTCTATTTATACACTTCGTTGAGGGTGAGGAGGCACATCCATTGGGTTCACTTTTATTTATGCTCATATTGCTCGAAATGGAAGTGGTTGTCCTCCCAAGAAGTTGAGAAAATCGAGGTATGATGAAGTTAATGTTGTAAATAAAAAATGATTTTATCTTATTTCTTCGCTCTCCACCAACTCTCCTTCTGATACATTGGATCATTGGTTGATTGATAGTGGTGCCTCAATGCACTTCATTAGGTACAAGGAAGCCCTCTCAAACTTGGTTAAAAAGAAGATGAATATGGAGATTATACTTGGCGATAATCCCACGTAACCCATGAAAGGAATTGGGATCGTTACTCTCCACATAAATAAAGTTCAAACTCTTCATTTGCAAGAAGTGTTGTATGTGCCTGATCTGAAAAAGGAACTTGGCTTATAATTCTGTGATGGAAGACAAAGGTTTTAAGGTGACATTCATTCATGGGAAGGTTCATGTTTGGAAAAGGAACCCAAGAGATTCATTCACTTGTGGATTCAGGGTTGAAGGTCTTTATTAGGTTGGAGGAAGTCCGTTGGGAGCAATGATTTGTGATACTTCTCTTCAATCCAAATTATGGCACCAAAGATTTTCTCACCTCATTTCATATCCTTACCCAATGTAAGGAATATTTTCACAGGGATGCATGAATTCAACTTTGATCATGAAGGTGAAGTTGGAAAACATACAATGGGACTATTCACCTCAAGTGAGATTCAAGCCACTGATATTCTTCAATTGGTCCATTATGATCTATTAGGTATGTTTCCCATGACATCTTTGGGTGGATATTTGTATTATGTTATTTTTGTGGATGACTTATCTCAAAAAATATGGATCTATTTATTAAATAACAACGATGAAGTATTCAAATGGTTTCGCTCCTTCGAAACCTTGGTCGAGAATCAAACAGGGAAGAATATCAAAATATTAAGAACCGATAATGGGACTGAACATGATTCAAATGAATGCAAAGAATATTGTACAGAAGCTAGCATTAAGAGGGAGACTACTACCACATATACTCCTAAACAAAATGGTGTTGTCGAGAAGAGAATTGTACTATCATAGAAGCCACCCGGGTTATGCTTCATGAACAAGATCTTCTAAGGTTCATATGGGGAAAAGATGCCAACACTGTTGTGTATGTCCAAAACTGATGCCCACGTCAAGTTTTGGATTTCAAGACAACCAAAGAATTTTTCACCGGTAATAAACCTGGTGTTTCTCATTTTAAAATAACTAGTTGTCACATATATTTTCATGTGACGAAAGAGAAAAGAAATAAACTACATGCATCTGGGCAGAAAGGAACATTTGTGCGCTACAGTGAAAATTTTAAGGCATATAGAATAAATATTCCTAGTCAAAGGGAAGTGGAATTAATTCATGATGTCACTTTCGATGAAGATTCTGCTCTTAGAAAGACCTGAGATCTTCCTATTCCAAAGAAGGACAATGATGATGCTGATGCAGAAAAGCAGGCTGAACATTTGTCTGATGAACTAATGCCTAATGTTGAATGTCTGATGGATCCTATTGGTCCACCTCCTAGTGAGCCCTCTACTTCAAGGAAAATACCTTTGTGGCTCAAACACACTCTTGAAGATGCTGAGAAACATATTGCACAAAGGGGGACATTTCGTGAAACCAGGAAGCTGAATAGGTACCAAGGGTACTTAGCTTCCATGAGTACCATTGTACAATGTAATAATTTCACATTGAAAGAAGTAGTGAAGCAACATGTTTGGAAGGATGTGATGAATGACGAATATGAGTCGATAATGAAGAATGGTGTGTGGGATGTGGTTCCTAGACCCAACGACAAGCTAGTGGCCACTTTGAAATAGCTCTACAATATCAAACATGGAGATCATGGGAGGGCTGAGAAATTCAAGGCTAGATTTTTAGCTCGAGGCTTCTCTCAAAAGGAAGGAGTATGCTATGATGGGATGGTTTCCTGTTTCCGGATATACCACCATTTGATCGATTATAGCCCTTGCTGCCTCGTAAGGATGGAACATAAACCAGATGGATGTCAAAAATGCCTTCTTCCATGGTTCACTCAAGGAAGAAGTGTATGTGCAACAACCCAAGGTGTTTGAGGTTCAATATCGTGAGACTCATGTATGCAAGTTGAAGAAAGCCCCCAATGGGTTGAAGCAAGCCCTTAAGGCTTGGTATAAAAGGATCAATAGCTATATTATGAAGTTGGGATTTACAAGAAGTGATGTTGAGCTGAACCTATACTTCAAGGTTGAAAAGGACAAACATCTCATTCTAGTCCTTTACATGGATGATCTCTTTCTGACAAGTGATGACCCTCTCATTCATCAATGCAAGAGGGAGTTGGCTTTCAAGTTTGAGATTAAGGACCTAGGACTGATGCATTATTTCGTAGGGTTGGAGGTCCGGCAAAATCCAGGTGAGATTTTCCTTTCTCAAGGAAAATATATTGTGAAGCTATTTGAGAGATGTGGGGTGGTGGACTACAAGTCCATGACTAATCTGATGGAGCTCGACTTTAAGAATATATTTGGATGTGTTGTCAAGCCCGAATTGACGCACCCTATCGAGTATCATCAACTTGTTGTGGCTTTCATGTTTTCGGTCAAATCCTATCATGACATATGATTCACTATGAACACGTTGAGTCAATAGATGGTCAAGCCTCACATTCATTAGATTGTTTCCAAGAATCTCTTGAGATATCTCTGGGGAACAATCCACTATGGATGTAGATACACTACTGAGAATTTAAGGCTCATGGATATACAAATGTTGACTAGGTTGACAATGTGGTGGATCATAAGAGCACATATGGGTGTTGCTTCTCTTTGGGATCTTCTTATATATCTTGTATGAGAAGGAAGTAGAAATATTTTTCACTAAGCACCACCGAGGTCAAATACATTGCTGCAAGTTTCCCTTGTTGTGAATAAATTTGGTTGTGCAAGCTCTTTAGTGAGATATTTGAGCACATGCTACATACCATCATGATATTCTACGATAACTAGACTGGGATTCATCGGTCAGGGAATCTATGTTCCACAACTGATCCAAGCACATTGATATCAGGTACCACTTATCCAGGATATGGTACAACAGGGAGAAGTTAGGCTCCAACACATCTGGACAGACGAGCAGGTTGAAGATATTCTGGCGAAGGCTTTTGGGAAGGTCAAATTATTAACCTTTAGAGAGATACTTGGAGTCATGGAATGACCCTCTTATGCAGGTCATGCATGAGTTGGAAATAGAGCTCTAGGAAATCATGAGGGCGTGGGGTACTTCTTGGAGCTATCTATGAGTGACCATAAGGTGAGTAGTTCACCTTACCCTAGTAGTGTGCTGGATACAAGGTGAGTGGTTCACTTTCCCCTCTGATACCCCATTATGGTTGACATGTGTGTAGGGTGAGTGGTTCACCTTCTCCTATGGCATATGAGCTGGATGAGTGGTTCACCTTCCCCTGTTGATGCCTCGTCACACATCCTACCCATAGAGTCCAAGACTCATGGGAAGTACCTCTCATTTTGCCATTGAGTTGGGAAAATATGGTTAGGGACAAAAGCACTACCAATGGACGCATAATGTATTGTCATACTCCCTATGACTAGGATGCATGGTGTTCAACAACTTCATCTAGGATCAAGGACTGAATTTTGTCACTAGAGACTAGTATGATCTTATGACTCACTCTCAATCACTTCTTCTTCATTATTAATTCATGGTTTAGCAAACAAGAGAGGAGCAGGGCAATGATGACAACGATGGTACATGATGACAAGATGGAACGCTGATAGATGGATTTGTAGGTGGAATTCTCCCTAGTTAAGAGGGAGTGTTAAAATTGTCAACTAGGGCCAACTTCCACCTTTGGATAACTCATAATATGGAGATTATTATTGCATCAAATTCCTCTTTTAGAGAGGTACAATTTTGATATAAAGATCATCTGATTATGACAAGCAGAAATGGAATTTTGAATTTATTCTTTCTCATGGACAAATTGTCAAGATCAGCCTCAGTCAAATGTATGTTCATGAAGCTCAATGAATGTGTCTCCTCACCCTAAACAAAGTGTATAAATAGAAGTGACCCTTTTCTCAGTTGAATAATCAAATCATCACATCATCTTCTCTCTCCTCTCTTGATTTGTTCGTACACTTGGAGGCTCTCTCTTCTTCTCACATGTGGAAGGAAGGTGGATTTCAAGAGGCCAAAATTTCTACAATTAGGGAAGTATTTTCAGCATTGACTTGAGCACTTTGGCCAAGCATTCTTTTATGCTCTTGACCTGCAAGATATTCCAGAATACCAAATATGCGAAGAAATACAACCCAGAACACATAATAAAATAATAAAACACAACAAGCCTTTTACTGTTTAAAGATAGATGCAATGTTCATTTGCCTCTTGGAGGGGGCAACCTCCAGTAGATCAGAGCTCGATTATAAATAAGAATCAATGATCGTTCCCTTGTAACTATGACTATTTATTGCTAAATGGCCTCCATGAAATAAACAAGCTGGCATGATCATTCAGCTGGACCTAGCAAAATCTTATGATAAGCTAAGTTGGTCTTATATAAGGGCAGTACTAAGAGCTTATGGCTTTGACCACAACTATATAAGATTGGTTATGGCACTAGTATCCACAGCCATTTTTTCCATCCTACTTAATGGTGCTCCTTCAAGAACCTTCATGCCCTCTAGAGGTCTCAAACAAGGGGATTCGCTCTCTCCCTTCCTCTTTGTTATAATGAATGAAGGGCTAGTTAGAGCAATCGTAACAACAAATGCTGAAGGAAGAATCCATGGTCTCAAACATACCCTAGATGGAGTGGAAAGTACTCACCAACAATTTGTGGATGACACAATGCTGCAAGGTATACCCACAGTCAGGGAAGCTAGGGTGATCAAACAAATCCTAAGTGACTTTGCAATGGTGGTTGGCACAGAGGTAAGCCTCAAAAAATCAAAAGATTTTTTCTTTAAAACTGACATTGCTATTCATAGGAACATCACTAGAATTCTTGGGTATCAAAGGGACCAGTTACCTTCCAAGTACCTCGGAATGCCTCTTACAGACAAAACTCTAAGCAAGGGAGTGTGGGAGCCGATAATGAATAAGCGTCAGGACAAGATCAGGAAATGGACATGTGGGGCTTTAAATTTGGCAGGACGCCTTGTGCTCACATAGGCTATCTTGCAGGCTATTCCCTTTTTCATGCTCTTAGCTCTTCTGGCTGCTAAAGAAGTTCTGCAATAGATCAGAAGAATCCAGAGAGATTTTCTATGGGGCAGAGGGGAAGAGAAAAAGAAATGGCCTTTAGTAGCTTGGGACAAGATCTGCAAACCAAAGTCCCATGGTGGTTTGCGGCTTCATGACCTTGAAACACTCAGCTGAGTTTCGGGTGATAAACTTTGGTGGAGATGGCTCAAGGAATCTGCAACCAATTGGGCCAAGCTTTGGAAACAAAAGTATGCAAAAAATTGGCAGGAGAGGGATCACATCCAAATGTCAGACTGCATTAAGGGCTTCCACATTTGGAATCTTGCTTGGGAGAATATAAGTATTGTCCAGCAACATAGTTTCTGGGAGATCCAAGCTAGGAACCTAGCACGACTTTGGGAGGATAACTGGCAACATGAACCCAATTTGTTTAAGGACAAATTAGCTGCTTTCAAAAATGATATGGAAAACAAAGGTTTACTCATGGGAGGTGACTTCTGGGATTAGGTAAGGAACTATGGTAAATGGAGAATTTGGAAGGATTTAGGCCACAACGAAGATAGTCCTTTGAAATCCCAAGCAGATTCTCTTGCTCAGGATTTGGAGCAAAGAAAGATTTTGGTGTCCTCCTTGTGTGACCAAGTAATATGGGGGAGGAACATTGAAGGAAACTTTAACCTCAAAGAAGCCAAAATAATAGTCATAGGGTTTAACGACCAAAACCCTGATCAGGTATGGAAGAACCCTTGGCAGAACCCAAACTAGATGAAAATAAAGTTGTTCATTTAGCTTGTCCAACAAAAGAAATTCTAAGGAGAATCTATTGAAAAGGGTTTTTGTTGGCCCATCCAAATGCCCTCTATGTGGCTTACAAGAGGCGACGATGAATCACCTACTCAACCTCTGCCCTTTCACCTCTAATGTGTGGGATTGGGTGGCCTCAATCTTCAGGCAAACTGATCGGGACAGACTCAACATAACCAACACTTTGAAGAATTGGAGGAAAAACTTCTCTGGCAATGAAATCGTCAATAAAGCTTGGACTCTAGTTCTAGGCTTTGTCATCTAGGATGTTCAGAAAGAATGCAATGGCAGGATTTTCAAGAGCAAGACAAGCATGCCCCAACACATAATTGCACAAATTCTATGACAACTTAAAGACACAGTCAGAGATTTGTTGTGGAAACTTCTAGAGAATCCTACTCTGCCCTAGGAAGCTTGTATACTACTGCAGTTGTGTCTCCAGTCAATAGTCCCACAGGGCATAAACAAGGGTGTGAGCCAAACAAATGTAAGTATGGATATTTGGAACACTCCTCCACATGGCTTCTTAAAAGTTAACATAGACGGAGCATCCAAGGGCAACCCAGGATTAGCTGGCTTTGGGGGTGTCACAAGAGATGAGCGGGGACATATAAAGGAGATCTTTTATAGTCATCTGGGGAAGGCCACTAATAACATGGCAGAACTTATGGCCTTAGAGAAATGCCTGGAAATTCTGGTGGATTTAAATTCACACAATGTCATCATTGAAGAAGAATCAGAATTGATTATTGAAGCGGCCAAGAAAATGTGCAATGGAACGGCACCAAAAAAATTGTCGAACCATTGGAGGCTATTGCAGGTCTTTCACCATATTCACACCCACCTGCAAACCTTAATAACTGTCAATATTGTCCATGTGAAAAGAAAAGAAAATATGTTGGTTGATCGACTGAAGAATGGAGGAGTGATCGGTAAGGGAAGTGGTAATCAACACGTTTGGGAGTCGATACCTGCCAAAGATATGGAAAGATTCCAGACCTTCAATAGAAAGAAGGAGGAAGAATAGCGAAAGGCCAGAATAGAGGAGGTCCTTGGGCTGTGGTGTCTCATAATCGTTAAAACTCAAGGAAAACAAGATCGAAGAAATGAAGCAGTTATATAGTTCCTGGTGGAAGAGAGGTCATGGGGTGTTCTAGATGAGATTCTTCAAGAGGGTTTCCAAAATGAATAGCCGAATTCAGTCTAAACATGGGTGGATCAGGAACAAAGGAGATGATCTGGAATGATGGATCGACAGGATGGATCGACGGTGCTTAGGAAAAATGCGGCAGCAAAATGCTGCTTAACCGATTCGTCAGTTGAATGGCGGTAGTCCACAGGTTCTTTTGGCCTTAGTCATCCAATGGATTTTGGGACGAAAAGAGATCAACCGCTAACCCCTTGGATAGACCCGAAATCCTATAGATGGATGAGCTCTAATTTTTTTCAGGTCTAGAATTTTGCTATCTATTGCACTAATGTTCGGGAGGAAATCATGGTTGACCGTTGGATTAAACAGGCTTTGATCGATGGTGCTAGTTCTCCAAGCATATCTTTGGGTCAGAGGATTTGTTGACCGTTGGATGGGAAGGCAGTTTTGATGGTGGGGATTGAGAGTTCATGATGGGCTTGGTGAAGCGGGCCAGAGAATACTCTTGTGCAATTTAGTTATATTTGAAGTCTGATGGTTTTTTTAAACGATGCTTAACTGGTTCACCAGTTAAATGGACGTAGTCCGCAGGTTCTTTGACCTCAGTCATCCAATGGATTTCTAGCTGGAAAGTGCTTGACCGTTAACTACTTGGACAACCCCGAAATCCCATAGATTGAGATGGTCTAATCTTTTTTGGGTCTAGATTTGTGTTATTCACTATGCTAGTATTCGAGCCAAAATCATGGTGGACCATTGGATTAGATAGTCTTTGATAGAATGTGTCGTTTCTCCATGCAACTCTTTTGATAATAGGATTTGTGGACTGTCGAATGGGAAGATAGTTTCGACAGTTGGGATAGTGCGTTCAAGTTTGGGCTTGGGGAGCAGACCAAAGAAGAATGTTTGGCGTGACTTTGGTAGTTTTTGAAGTCTGGTGGTATTTGCAGTTTGTATGAGAAACTGGTGAAAAGAAAGGAACTTGTATCTAGACTATTAAGGTTCCTTAATATTTTGCTGTATTGTTGATGTAACCCCGTGAGATATTGTAAACTCGTGAGATTTTGTTTGATCTTGGGTTTTGTTAACCCTGTTAATGGTAAACCAACAACGGGCTTGTCTTGTGCTTGTAAACCATCAACGGCCTTGTCTTTACATAGGCAAAAATGTGTATCATATGTATTACACTTTTACGGTTAATAGAAGGTTGCACTCTTACTTGACCAAAAAAGATAAAATCAATCGTTTATATGGATTCTAAATTATATAAAATATAATTTTATCTAAAAATTTAATTTCTTAGTGGATTTTTCTAACTTTATAAATTTGTTTAATCGATTTAAATAATATTATTCCTGACGCTAGTTTTGAGAATTGAATTGTGTTGAGATTTAAAAAAAAAAATCTTGTTGAATAGAAAATTAATTACACATCTAGTATCTTTCAAAAACTTTTAAATTTCAATTCCTTTTTGCTAGGTGTGGAGCATGATTATCTTCTGTATTCAAAGGTTTCAGCTGGATGTATACCCCAGGAAGATTGTACACCCCTCCATGCGGGGGGGTGCGGGGGGACTTGTCCGCCCCACGGCGGTCCGCGGGGGCTAATCCCCCCTGGCTGGCAGGTCCGGGGGCTAGTGGTCCCCTAGCAAAGGTTTGGGATCAGCACCCCCAAAGCTAATAACAGATGTAAAATTGCCTTGTAAAAGCATAGTAATTTCTAGTCAAGCTGGGTCGTTAATTAAGCGGATTATCTAACGGTAGAAATTATGTTTAATTTAGGGTTTTTTCCCCTAGAAGGCAACCCCTCATTATATATGAGGGAATTGTATTGCATCTATGTATATCTGTATTCTCAGTGAGGAAGAGAAAGGAGATTGAGAGCGAAGAGGGAATTACAGCGGATTTGATGTATCTTGTATCTCTTTAGTTTGCTGGATAATATAAAAGGGAAGGACTGGTTGTTTCTCCGTGGACGTAGCCCAAACTGGGTGAACCACATATATTTGTGTCTCTTTTGTTTTATGTGTTTTCTGTGTTTATATTTCTGCAATATTTTATGTGTTCCATTGCTCTATAATATATAATCTTCTAACACTTTTCATATAAAAAGTATATATAGCTTTTTAATATATAAAATTTAGTCAAAAATTTTACAATACTTAAATTTAATTATTAAATGAAAATTAATATTTTTATTTATATATAATAAAATTAAATATTTTTTTAGATAGACATGAAATATTGTTAAATAAGTCAAGTAGAACAAAACTAATAACTAGAAGCAATGAATGAAACATTAGTTTTATAACATTATTAGAACTCTTAAGTGAGTGATTTGGAGACATTGCAAAAACTAAAGTAAGACACAAGTTTGTTTATTAATTTAAGAGTAAAGACAATGATATTTTTTTGTTAAAGTTTTCAGATATTTGAAAATACAATTTTATTAACAAATAATTAAAAAGAAATAAAAAACCTTTATTAAAAAAAACTTGAAATAAACAACTTTATTAAAATCTTTTTTTTCTTTTTCTTTTTTTCTTTTCTATTTTTTTGTTACAATGCAATCGGCAACAGGGGTAGCCTCGTGACTCACGTTACATAGGATTGATTCTGATCGCTACCTCTATAACCACTGGGAACTGCGCCCGCCCCTCTATACAACTCCAGGGTAAGCCCGTGGGATTTGAACTCGTGACCTTCATTACGGAGCCTGTCTTTCTAACAAAGTTCACCGCATTGTGATTACCAACTCACCTACCCCTGTGGGGCTAGCTTTATTAAAATCTTTAAAACAGTATTATTTTTGTAATAAATATATTGTTAATAATTTTTTAAGAAAAAGTTGTTTTATTTCAAATAATTTCATTTTCATATTTTTTTCAACTAAATCAACTAAAATCACACAATTCACATATGTAAATAAGCATTGACATGCCACCACGACTCTTGTTAAGAAGATAAAGTTAGATCTAAGACTTTTGTGATCCATGATGTAGAAATCAGTGTTTTAGATTAATCACATCGGTAGGATTGGGTCGACGTTTCAACCAACTAATGTGGTTCATCCTCAAAACAAGGTAAGAAATCAATTGATTCAAGAGAATAAATACCAGGGATGAATCATTGTTTGGGGTTAGCCGTTCGCGAAATCGTTAATCCAAGAGACTAATTTCTATAAGATAAAGTTAATTAACATTTTTAACATAACTCTAACATTTTAAATGCAACAAATCACTTTACCATTTTAGGTAGATTGCATATTTCTTAATGGCATTTTTGTGAATACAATTTTTTGAATATATATTATATATATATATATATATATATATATAATATTATATATGGGTATAGTCAAGTTAGACATCAAAAAATGGTGTATGAGATATTTAAGTTTGTGGGGTAAAGGACTCATCTCCACTCAACGATTTGACTTTTAATGTCTATTATAGCTTACATACTCTATCCCTTTCTAGTTTTGAATCTATAATCTTTTACAAGAAATATTCAAACTAAAAATTAATTTGAATTTACATGCCTTGAAAGCTAAAAAAAATAATGAATACAGTAATACCTTACAGATTTTATCAAAATTTTATGAATATCTAAATTAAAAGTTACTTTTAACGTTACGTCCATAGGAATTACTTTTAAGCTTACGTCCTTAGGAAGCAAAAAAATCCTAATAGATATGATAATAGCTTTAAAAAAAAAAAAAAACGGTTTTGACCTGCAAAACGGAAAGTACGTCATAAAATATGGTCATCGACATTGAGAAACTCCCCTCAATTTGGGAGACAATGCTTTAGTTGTGCTCTCTATGTTTAGATCAATGTTATCCATTATCTCCCTATGCTTTTTGATAAAGCAGTTACTACCTACGTTGATGGAAAATTCACATTACTTTTACAAAATATATGTTGATACTCGGTGAAAAAGAATGCCACATCAAAATTTAAGCTCCTTTGTTTACTCTAAAATATATGTTGATACTCGGAGAAAGAGAATGCTTCATAAAAAATTAAGCTCCTCTCTCATGTGTTGTTGAGTTTACTTTGATGTCATTCATCATCTATTAGTACCAATTACATTGATCGAAACTCTACTAATTAAATTCAAGAAGCATATTGCTATGCATGGATAAATAAAATTATATTTCTAATTATAATATTTTTTATATTATAAATGAAAACATATCAAAAATCACTTTGACATTCTTATTAGGCAATTTAAGATGATGCAAATTATTTTGGTTGTTGTTAATATATATTTTTAAACGATTGTAAATGGGGTTAAGGAAAACATTTTCACTTAGTGCTATGTGGTGATCAATTGTATTGGTAGAGATAAATGTAGGTTAGAACGTGTGTACCCCTTAGTATGTAAAATTGTCTAGCCTCAACCCTTTTTCTCACCACTGCAAAATATTTAAATGTAATTGATATAACCACCTTGATTTATATTGTTGTTAGTGTCTTGAGAAGTTTCATTCTTGGTAGAATTGAGGCTTTTGTGATTAGTCATATTTATAAGAAAAGCTTCAGCGTAAATCACATGAGAAAGATCTTTGTCGACGCGTTTCGAACCAACCAGTGTGGTTCATCGTCAGGACAAGTTGAAGAAACAGAACCAGCATAGCATGTTAAATAGTCCGAGCAGAAATTCCAACGGCTAGTTTAACGGTTAATTTTGCCCGAAAAACCCTAGTCAAAAAAATATATATTTTTTTATTATTATTATTATTGTTATCATAATTTTAATTAAT
>APFE030873161.1:69370-82696 GCA_000404065.3 Pinus taeda
ATAAATCAATAAATAAAATTAATTAATTTATTAATTTATTAATATATTTAAATATATATATGTCCTAATGAAATATTAGGTTGTTTTCATTCTTCTTAAAATTGTCTAGCCTCAACCATTTTTCTCACCACTCAAAATATTTAAATGTAATTGATATAACAACCTTGATTTATATTGTTGTTAGTGTCTTGAGAAGTTTCATTCTTTCCATCTTGCACTAAATGGGTTTGAGGTGCAAAATTTTAGTCACTACACTGTTATGGTGGAGTGTGATGAATACTTTAGCCTCAACCCTTTTTCTCACCACTGCAAAATATTTAAATGTAATTGATATAACAACCTTGATTTATATTGTTGTCAGTGTCTTGAGAAGTTTCATTCTTTCCATCTTGCACTAAATGGGTTTGAGGTGCAAAATTTTAGTCACTACAATGTTATGGTGGAGTGTGATGAATATTTTTTGTCAAGCTGACTTAACATGGCTAGTGACCCATTACACGTGTCTTTGATGGTTTGTCGAGAAATTTGTTTAAATAGATTCCTTATCCCTTTATTTGCTTTTCTCTCGTACCAACACCTCTTCTCCCTAGATTCACACTTTTCTTTAGCCCTTACAATTTTCCTCTTTACTTTGCACAAAAAAAATGTTGTTGAAACTATACACTATTATAGTGCGACTTCACATTATGCATTGTCATAGTTTTAGTGGAGGAGATGTAAGACATTAATATCTCACCATAGATAAAAAAATACAAACATCGTTTAAATACTCAGTGGGTGAAGATAACCATCGTTTAAATAATGAGTAAGTGAAAATAACCATGACGTCACACTTTCCTTTTTTTTAATGACATATCGTTGTTCATAGATTTTTAATTTTTGATCTTCAAAATTACTCAATTATAGAGTGACCTTCTGAATCCTTTCCAAGCATTCAAAAAGCTAGAATTTATTTGTAATATAATGTGAGGTCACGAAAAAAGAAAAGTGGCAGAGCCCTTATACATCCAAGAAATAATCCTATTAACAAAACAAAAAATGCATGTGAAAGAAAATCCAAGGAAATACAAATAAATATTATTTTACTTACCGAGTAGTAATGGCCAACTTAGACCACTCAATGATATTTTGTTGAAAAATTATTTTTGGATTTCCAATTAGAATGATTCTAAATTAAATTGGATTCAAAAGGGTATCTCGAGTGGAAATAGGTTTTAAAAGTCAACTAAAATGATAAGTCAAACATACTAAGAAACAATGTGCTTAATAGTGTGATTTGTGGATTTCTTCATAAACCAACAATCGCCATGTTTACCGCAAATTTTTCACTAATGACGGATTCCAATTGGAGATGAAATATGATTCATGTGGGAATCTCTAAGAGAAATACGTTTTCAAATTACTCTGATTTAGTATATAAAAACTATTGATGAATGGAATAGGAGATAGAGTTTTATCAATGTTGGTTTTATTACCGTTAGTTACTAAATTTAGGGAAAAAAAAAATAATATGACATCAAATAGGAGTGATTCGGATTGGATTGGACTCAAGAATATTCTTTAAGTATTTGCGTTAGAAACAGGTATTGGAAATAAGGAGAATTGATGAATCAAATGTACTAATTAACTGTTTAGGAAACAAAGTTTTAGTTGTGCAAATTTAGGATAGATAATAGTATTTTGGTCATAAATTTCTTATAAAAAACCAAAATAAAATTATTCAAATTTTATTTTAAATTATAGTAAGGGAAGGATATACCCTAGAAACAAGTTTAAATAATGCATTTATTTGTGCAAAAAAATGGACTATCCTAAATATATTTTTTAGGAAGGTATGTGATCCAAATACAATAACATTCTAATAAACTAAGTTTTTCTCCTATATTATAATATGAGCATGTGTGTTTTTCTTATAGGTATGTATTTCCCAATATGAAACATCCCCACATCTAAAAATGAAACACATGCATATCCTAGATTGTATATTATGACCTATAAAAGATCTCAAGAAAATGGAAAAATAAACCCCAAATCAAGAATAAAAGAGGAACCTACTTCAAATTTTGGTAATCAAATCTTGCCACAACGATAATGGAAATCATTAAATGTCTCATTATCCATGAAATAGTTTATGATTCATGTACCATAAAAATTTTGATAATTTGATCCATGAATACAACTAAACTCATCGAGTATTGTGCATTTGTCATTAGGATTTAAAAGAACTAGGTATGTTGTAAATGTAATCAACGATAAATAATAAAGGATTGTAAAAGATCTATAATGAATGAAAAATACGATTCAGTGGATAGAAAAGAGAATCAAATGAAATATTGAGAGGAGAGAACTGGGTAAGGAAAGGTAAGATATATGCAAGATAAAATAAAGAAATGGAAAGGGAAGGGTGAAAAGAAGAGTGTCAGAAACCTTGAATTTGCATGGCCTAAAACTAAAATTTTAATCAACCCATAGTGCTACATATTATTGATGGAAGTAATAGATATTAACCACATACTTAATAGTCAAGCTTGAAGGCTTCTAAATCCTATTGGCTCCTTCCACAATGGAATTCTCATTTGCCAATTTCTTCTTCCATTTACCAATCTTCCTATAAAATAGATTAGTGCTACAGATGGATCTTACCATTAGTGGGAATTTTAGGTTTCAAATGGGCCTTCCAAGGAAGAAAAAAGAAAATAACGTTGAAAATAATAAAATAAGAGTTATGGATATTTAAAAGAAAACAATATTTTTGTTGTATTTTTGGTTTATCTCCTAATAAGTTTATTCAAACTTCAAGTTTAGGAACCCACTGGATGTAGAGGTAATTTATGCATCCAACAAGTACCCACTCTGCACTCTCAAGTAGACCCACACTAATGCAACATGTAACCATAATTAAGGAATGAAGCAATTCAACAGAACATAATGATTATGAACATCACATTGTGATGTAACCATTCAAGAATAAACGAAATTCACAAAAGAATAATGAAGATGAACATCACAACGCGACTTAACCATTGATGAACATTGTAATGTGACATAATCATTGATGGACATCATATTTTGACAAAACCAAAGAGAAGGTAATTAAATTAACATACCTCAAATATGATGAACATCGCAATGTGACATTATCATAATAAGCCATGGTCATTCAACCATACTAATCAACCATGATCATGGCCATGGTAAACCATAGTCAACCATATTTATGATTAAGGTCAACCATGGTCAAATATGATCAATGTTAACCATGGTCATAGTCAACCATGTTCAACCACAATCAACAATGATCATGATCAAACGAGTTTAACCCTAGTCAACTATGGTTATTATTGACCAAGTTCACCAATAACCAACCATGGTTCCAATCATGCTCATGGAAAACCACGATCAACAATAATTAACCATGGTCGATTTTGGTAAGAAAAGGTTGATTATAGTCAACCATGGTGAAGCGAAATAACAATCACCCATGTTCATAGTCATGTTCAAGTATGTTCAACCATAGTCAGTCACATTCAACTGATTTTAAATAAGGTTAACCAAATTTTCACTTGTCCTCTACCATGTTCAACTATAAATAATCACAGTCTAACACCCTCCTCCCACATCTACCCAAGCAACTGACCAACCAGGGTAAAGATGCAACGAGAGGCTACTATGATAAGACTCAACCTCGTAGGTAACCTTAAGGAAATGGAGTCAACAAAACAAGGCCTCACTGACCTCCCACAGGTGCTTGAGGACCACTAGGAGCTAATCCACCACTCCAAGTGTTGAACCCGTAAGTTAACCTAACATTTCAATTAGCTTAACCCAAAGTCGCTCCTATGACAAGGCATGCATGCAATTGGAACCCTATAATCTCTCCGACAATGCCTGCAATAGAGACTGCAATATTTTCCAATCAGTTCTATGCCCGAGATTGTGTGATTTAAGCCATTTTTTCAAGGTTAGTCTCCAAGCCAATGCCTAGAAATTGATGAGACTTTCTAAGAAAATAATTGACAACAAGGCCATGCCTATAAAACAAAAATTAATCAAGGGCTTAACCTAACTAAGCCTAACCATGACATACATTTTTTCAAACACTTACTAAATATGCAACCCATAGGGGTAAATAATTAGATCTAAGCATAGGGATCTCATACTTATCTAAGATTTTCCATGAAGCATTGTTTCCTTATCACATTAGCTGACATTCCATCCATTCGGTCATAGATACATTTATCGCTAAATTACAAGTAAAAAAATGATGAGATCCATACGTAGTTGTTGTCATAAAACACATACATAACCAGCATAATAGCAACAAAAATACCAATGAAAGTACATCCATATAAATCACACATAATGCATCAAAATCCGCATAGAGATACAAGCATAAATAACCTTTCATTAATGAGTAAAATCCAAATCTGGGATGGGACTTCCATGCTCCACCTGAACATAGAATGGCTGAGCCAAATATCTCTTCATCCACTCACCCCCATGCCATATTGCAAGCATGAATGTGGGACTCAAACCAAAAGAACAAATCAGGGCATACCGATGTTAAACCCCCTCACCCTCACCAATAGAAGCTATGCTTTACCATAATCCATCCCTGATCATTAGGCCAACACAATGAACACATCATAATAGGGTTTATCGTGATATCCACCCAAACACTAGGCAAAACAAGCATGGATGCCACCGATTTCTCCACCTACACATCAAGGAATTTTCCTATCTCCTAGTCTCTTAGTCTTTACCTCAATCTAAACTTGGATCACTAGGCCCTAAACCAAGACCCACTCTCTAGGCTTTATCGCATATCCCAAAGCTCGGATTACTAGGCCCAACGGAGAGAAAACCACCTCTTGGCTTTACCATATACCCTACCATTCACTAGAAAGGATTCCTAGGTGCACCGAGGCAACACAATCTTGGCTTTATGACAACTGACAATTTGGATAAGGGGTCACTAGGTCAGTGTATTTACCATGATCCAAAGTTCGGTTGAGGGACCCCTAGGCCATGTGCTCTATCATTCATATATCCAACCTGCTTAGGTTTGAATCCATCCAGTAATCCAGCTCAACCAAAACATGAGAACCCCATCACACCATGACTATCTGGAAAAGGAAATGCTAGGCTAAAAAAACTACTACACCAAGTAAATCCCATGCCACAACAACAACGGAACAACATGAAATACCATGTGTGCCAAATCTCGCAAGGAAAACACACCTGTAAATCGATACCTGTAAAGCACCCTGATGTAGATGTATCATCCTTGTCTTCCTTGCTTGTTGTTTTTCTTCCTCTTCCATTTTTTCCTTTCATGGGCGAATGTGAAAATGCTCCAAGAAAACTCTAAGTGTTCAAGTGTGAGAGTGAGAGAGATACAAAACAAAATTGACAAAAGGTTACCAACTAATCCTCATAAGAATTTTTTTGAATGAGGCCTCTATTTTCTTCATTTTTCAATATTTTCTTTCATTTTCCTCCTCACATGCAACATTTGACCTTTCACCTCCCTTTTCTCTAAATTTCCTTTACTTTCATAAATAAATGTACCAATTATTCCATTTTTCCTTTCTAAAGTCTTAGCCATTTCATTTTCCCTTTTCCTTAGCCATAAACAATGAAATGAACACCGCCTAGGATGTCTTGCCCAACATTTATCTTGGAATATGTTTCCCATCATGTGGCCATATATATTTTTACATGTGTTTTTAACCAGGGCTGTTAAAGAACCCTCCACCTTGGGGGAACACTGCCCTCAGTGTTCAATGACACGTATAACCAACATCACTACTGAAAGCAAAATATATTGCCCATGGAGATTTATAGCATTGCTTGATGCAGTATTTACAATGAAAGACTTGTTCAAAAGAGAAACACCATGACAATATGACAAGATAACAACCATACCTCTTAGTGGAGCTTTATAACATAACTCATTATGGTATATACACATATCCACATTTTACTAAACCATAAAAAAAGAGAACATAATGCCCATATCCATCAACAAGGGAATCGAAAGGCTCACAACTCCACCCTCAAAGTAATACCAGGATTCACCTCCTTCCCCGGATGTCAAGAATCCACTACAAAGTCAAATGTGTATTCAATATCTAGCGCTATAATCCCGCACGACTTGTCCTCTCAGTGAATAGTTACCAAATCATTGTTCTACGGTGCACTCCTAATGTTCATTTGATTCCATCTCGAAATGCTCATGACCAGAATAAATATGTCCCTAGCTTTCCCTTCTCTGCTACATAGTTCCTTAGGCAATCCAACCACCCCTTTCATGCAGTCACTCACATTCTAAGTTCCCTAGCATCCCCTATTCTAGACAATCCATCCATTGGCAAGGATTCCTCACATTGGAAGACCAAACAACCAAGGCATATACTTGCCTCAAAACCAACATATCAGTCATAGAATGTTGATGGTAATCAATGGACACTATTGGGTACCAGTATCCCACAATGGCACTACTCCTAAAGCACTATACCAGCATACGACTACATGTTCCAATTTCTTTTCCTGCTTCCAATTCTTGCAGTCGATTTTCAACACGCAATTGGGCATGTTCATGCATTCATGTTCCAAGGACATAATTTCCATTAGATTCAAATAAATTGAAATAACCTCAAACCATACCTCATTAGTTATTTCACCAATAATGTAAACTTGCGATTTTGTTCACTTCCAACGATAACAAGTTAAACTAACATCGACCAAATCCTCATGTATAAACATATCACATCAGGTTGGCTCAAAACAAAACCATCATAGATCAACATCATAAATCGCATGTAACCATCATAAACTAGAATCATAGATGACATGTAATCATCATAGACAAGAATCACAAATCACATGCATAATAAAACTAGAATAAAATATTGATACTTATCCTTTAATCAATCCTTAGCTTCTAGCTTTGCCTTTGTTTCGTACACACTATGGATTAGTTTCTGTACCTGACAAACACCTAGTTCCTTCTCCTCAACCATGTGCACATACACATAGTGTGCATCACACACATACAACTACACACCATGCAATATATGCATCTACACCAGTACCATATGTACCAATGTACAAAATACCACTTGTACACTAAACCATCTCCACAATGTGTGCACAACATCACATGTACACGACACCACCTGCACAAGGTGTACACAAAGCCACATGTACACTGCACCACTTTACAATGTGTGCACAATATAATATGTACACAGTACCACACACACAACATGTATGCGACACCATATGTACACAACACCACATGCACGACATGTAGACAACACCACTTGCAAAAAGTGCCACTTGTAAAACATTTACATAACACCTCATGCACAAAAAGTTGTGTATTCATCATCCTCACAACAATAGTACTGCACACCCAGAACAACATTGTCTCTACCAAGCAATCTTGTTTCCATTGTCATATCCATGCTTGTCCCATCATGTCATAGACCACACTGCTTTCATTTAGCTGATGTATCCCTCAGTATAACCTGTCCATAACATAGACATAATATAATCACATAATATCAACTCATAACCATATGATATTGACCTTGTATATTTGTCATGAATACTTTTCTCAATTGATTGCTCCTAAGACTAGGAACCTCTTCATGTCATTCACATGTGTAAGCAATCATTCCTCCACAAGGCGGATTCCTGATGACCCTATCATACATTAACATATATGTATGCATATACGTAAAAATTAACATAAACAATCATGATATTGTTAGACAACGATATGCATACATGCATATATATACACATAAATGTTAGTGTTAATAGTCACGATCCATGACGACCCTATCAAACATGAAATACATACACATCAACATGTATACATATATAAACATCAACATAATCATGATCATAACATCATTACCATATAAGTTAAGGTATAAGTGAAGAGAACTTCCTTAGTTGTGCACAACATGCACAACATTGAGAACCACCATTCCCAACATAGTCAAACCATCCAACACCTCAGGTCCATTTATTTTACCTTTTCTGGTTAGCCTTTTCACGTCTCTACTACCACCATCCATTTACCACAATGGACCAAACCAGTTCAATCAACTGTCATCGTTTTACCATCCCTTTCGCTTACTCATGCACAAAGCTCCATATAAATCTTACATTACATGTTGGGTACCACACAACTCTCCCCAAGCTCTATTAACTTTCCTCCTTTCCCAACAATTCCCCAGACTCAAAACATAAAAGGAAATCCCAAGAAATAACCAAGAAGAAAACCATGAAAACCAATAACAACATGACACCCTAATAAAGTGGCATAGGTATCCACCAAACACAATCAAATCAAGTGGAATAATCACAAAAGACCAAAAGCACAAAACTAACAACATACACCATCACTCAATCCCCATGGTTACCAATGAAATCTCAACCTGAGCTGTCTTCCATATTTCATGGAAACCTCTCTTACCATGCGACTCTCTACATCATGTTGTCATTAAAAAATTACTGTTAGTGCATAAATAAACATAACAATACATTAGTTACCTCATCTTGCTTTCCAAGCACATTGCCTTGTAGTTGAACACGTCCATCCCATCTCACAAGGGACTCTAAATCCCTTCACAAATCCACCTATAACTAGAGACTAGCTAATATACTTGTGAATTACATGTCCATGAATATAGCACATATCCACATAATGTCAAACAAATCAAGGTTAAGAATACTTCTTGTATGCAAAGCACTCATTCATTTCGAATTAGGGCTTCCAATCATAGCCAAAGGAATTATTTCCCAATTCCTTTCCTTTACCCTTTTACCATGTCATAATTGAGGCTTATTATGTATTGTCACATCACCCAACCATTAGTTATATAAACACATTGACTATTACCTTGTTATGTTAATACCAAGCATGTTTCTTGCAACTGCCCACACATGCCAACCACATGTTCCAAATATCAAGGAAATCATATCTATCAATTTGAAATCAAACTTTCCAAACACTCATGTCATAGTCCATAGTAAAGTCACGGTCATTAGATATAATGCTACAATTGTCAACTACATTTGAGTACATATCAATTGTCTTGACACATATATGTTAGTACAATCATCTTAAAACAAATCATTTGAACAAATACTCATATTATGCAGTTCATGAAACATTCAACCAAGTGTCAACATACCATGTTAAATAAATTAACTAGACGACATAATCAAACAGTCAAGCACCAAATATATGACATAATCAAACTCATACCTCAATGTATCTCAATGGAGGATATCTTGTCTAAATGTTGCAACCCTAACCATCTACATAGGCCAATGTATCTTAGTGTGATACATATAACATCAAGTTATAAACTATTTAACCCTAATCATCAAGCTAAATAGCATTTAACAACAAGTTAACCTATCATGCTCATCAACAACATATAACATAATCATCAGGTTATCTAATATAAAACAACAATAAAAATGCATACAGCTGCAAGTTACTATGATTTTTGTCTATCCGACACATATTGAAATACCTACACTAATTAACTAACATCCATCATGAGTGTAACCATAACATCAAAAGGCATGTACAGAAAACTAATGTATATAATCGTAATGCATATGGCAATCCTTAACCTACTTACCTGCATGCCCAACATGAAAACATGTATGATGATCTGCTCTTATCCTAAAGTATAATGTTGCAATCTCATTATGATTATCTCCATCTCATGCTCTATCTCGGCCAACAAATTAGCATCATAACAACCAATAGCATCATGATAACCTAGATTGTCTATTATTACTTTACAAGGCATGTTTGACCTACATTTCATGCATAACTATAACCAAGACCATACATGCATGACAACTGCATATATACATATAACACATGAGTACCAAACCATATACACATCCTTCTAGCTAGAGTCCAGTCATCAATGCATGGCCATATCAACTACACAAACCATGAACTCATGCGTGACAACAACCATTACTCCATTATATGCATTTCCACATGCAAATATCAACATGCATAAGAAATTCCTAACCAACTACACATATGAATGAATGCATGTAGTTGAGTGTAAGCAATCAATTCTTGTAACCAACCTACAAGATTGATACATGTAATCAAACATACAAGAATGAAATATAATATACAAGGATGTAATCAAACTGCATATAATCATGTAACTAGTCATATACACTTAATGATGCATTCCACTAAATCCATGTCAATTTCCTTATGACAACTTTTCACAATCATGATCAATCATTATGAAATGCAACAAGGACATGGAATGCAAGTGTAAGAGACACACATGCAACTGACATGTATGCATGACCAACACACATCGTCCATCCAGTATGAGGGGTGAACCATCCTCTGATACCACTCTGTAACACTCTCCTCCGACATCTACCCAGGTAATCGGCCAGTTGGGGTGAGCATATGAGGATAGGCTCCAATGATAAGACTCAACCACCTAAGTAACCTTAAGGAAATAGATTCGATAAAATAATATGTTACAGACCTCCCTCAGGTGCTTCAGGAACACACGGAGCTAATCCACCACTCCAGGTGCCGACCCCATGAGTTAACCTAGCATTTCAATTAACTAAACCCAAATTTGACCCAATGAAAAGGAATCCATGTGACTGGAACCCTATAGTCAGTCCAAAAATTCCTACAAGGGAGGGACAGCGGTGTTTTTCAAACAGTCTTATGCCAGAGACTACGATACTTAAGCCACATTTTCAGGGCTAGTCTTCAAACCAATGCCTAGAAATTGATGGGACTTTCCAATACAATAAATGACCTGAAGGAAAAGCCTCTAACACGAAACTTAATAAAGGACTTCACCTAACCAAGCCTAACCATGATAAACATTCTTTCAAACACATAGTAAATATGCAACCTACAGGTGTAAATAATCAAATCTAAGCATAAGGGTCTCATATTTATCTAAGATTCACCATGAAGCATTGTTTCCTTCTCACGTTAGCCTCCATTCCATCCATTAGGTCATAAACACATTGATCATTCAATTACAAGTAAAAACATGATGAGATCCATACATAGTTGTTGTCATAAAACACATACATAACCAACATAATGGCAATAGAAATACCAATGAAAGTACAGTCATATAAATCACATATAATCCATCAAAATTTTCATAGAGATACAAGGAGAAATAACCTTTCATTAATGATATAAAATCCAAACCCGGGATGGGACTTCCACATTCCGCTTGACCATAGAATGACTGAGCCAAATATCTCTTCGGTCATTCACCCTCGTGCCATATTCAAAGCATGAATGTGGCACTCAAAGAAAATGAACCAACCAGGGCATACCGAGGCTAAAGCACCTCACCCTCATCAACAGAAATGATGTTTTACCGTAATCCATCCCAGATCACTAGGTCAACACAATGAACTCATCATAATAGTATTTACCGTGAACTCCACCCGATCACTAGGTCAAAAGAGCATCAATGCCACTGGATTTCTCCACCTACACCATGAGGAATCTTCCTATCTCCTAGCCTCTCAAGCTTTACCGCAATAAAAACCTACATCACTAGGCCCTAAATCAAGACCCACTCTCCAAGCTATATTGTATATCCCAAAGTCGAGATTACTAGGCCCAACGAAGAGAAAACCACCTCTTGGATTTACCGTATATTGTACCATTGACCGAAAAGGATTCCTAGGCCCCTCGAAGCAACACAATCTTGGCTTTACTACAACCCACAGTCTGGCTCTTGTGTCACTAGGCCAGTGGCTTTATTGTGATCCACAGTGTAGTTCAGGGACCCTTAGGCCATGTGCACTATCATTCGAAGATCCACCCCACTCAACTTCGAATCCATCTGGCAATCCAGCTCACCCAAAACATGAGAATCCCATCACACCATGGCTATCTGGAACTGGCAAGGTTACGTTGAAAATATTGTTACACTTGGTAAAACCCATGTCACAACAATAAAAGAACCACATTAAATACCATGCATTCCCAATCTACCAGGGAAGACACACATGTAAATCGATACTTGTAAAGCATCTTGATGTAGCTGCTTGATCCTTCTCTTCCTTTCTTGATATTTTGTGTCATCTTGCCTTCTTTGCCTTTCTTGCTCCAATGCCAAAACGCTCCAAGGAAAATCTAAGTGGCCAAGAGTTGGAGAGAGAGAAAGAGAGAATAATGAGAGAGATCCAAAACTAAATTGACAAAACGTTACCAACTAAATTTCAGAAGCCTTTTTATGAATGAGGCCTGTATTTTCTTCATTTTCCATTATTTTCCTTCATTTTCCTCCTCATATACAACCTGCGACCTTTCACCTCCCTTCTCTCCAAATTTCCATTACTTTCATAAATAAATGTGTCAAAAATGCCATTTTGCTTTTCCAAAGCCTTAGCCACTACTTTTTCCCATTTCCTTAGCCATAAACAGCCAAATGAACACTCCCTAGGATGTCTTACCCAACATCCAACTTGGAATATGTGTCCCATCACTGTGGCCATATATATTTTTACATGCGTTTTTAACCAGGGCTGTTACACATGGTCAACAAAAGGTTTCCATAGTAAACCATGGTTAATCGTGGAATCCATAGCTTACCACAATCAACATGGTTATTTATAGTCGACATTTTCAACCATGGTCAACCAAATTTAATCTTAATAGACCTTGATTTATCAAGTTAATCATTCGAAATCATAGCCACAAATCATCAACCATGGTCAATCATGTTATCCATAGCTAACCACAATAAAAATGGTTATTTGTAATTCATGTTCACCCATGATTAACTAAATTCAATATTAATAAACCTTGGTTTATGAAAGTTAATCATAGTCAAGTATAGCCACACATAATCGACCATGGCTAACCAAAGTCAAATATAGTCAAGTATAGGCAATCATGGCTAACAATACTCAACTATGGAAAAACATGGTTTAACATGGCTACTTATGGTCAACCATATCATATATATTTAATTATGAACCATCTAGATCCATTTTAACTCTCGATCTATCAAACACAAAGAGAAATCAAATGTCTCAAGGTAGAAACCTCTTTTTTGAGTGCAAAAATTGAGGAGAAGTTTGCAACTTGAGAGATTTGATCCATCTCGATGCTTGATAGATCCAATGTTAAGATGGGTCTAGGTTGGTTATATATATATATATATACCATTGGGAAAACCATGAATAGTCAAAAGCTGGAGTCCAAAACCTGCCAATAGTAAATTGACTCTATGAACTCAATTTTACATGAAA
>APFE030873161.1:82900-109853 GCA_000404065.3 Pinus taeda
CATCTATGTCACAAGGTTCATCGAACTTCAACCTTGAGGTTTGAATTTTGGCAACAAACCTTAAAAAAAAATTAAGGTTGGGTGAACCTCATCGAACCTCATAGCCATTGACCAAGTCCATGTAATGCCCCACTTAAATCTTATCCTACAAATTTTGTTAATGTGTACATTATCTGAAAATATTGAGAAATATTGGTCTAATATAAAATTCATGATTTCCATTATTCAAATTCCCCACTTACCTTCTCAAATTGAATATTAGGTAGGGTATAGTCTCCTTCCATTATTTCAAAATATATGTATTCATCTCACACTCCCCAATGTACCCTCACATTTACTTGGGAGAAGATAGAGTCCTCTCCATCTCATTATCAATATATATATTCATTTAACATTACCCAATGTACCCTCACATTTACTTGGGAGAAGACATAGTCCTCTCCATCTCATTGTCAATATATATATTCATTTCACATTACCCAATGTACCGTCACATTTACTAAGGAGAAGACATGGTCCTCTCCATGTAATTACATCTCACATTCCCCAATGTACCCTCACATTTACTTGGGAGAAGACATAGTCCTCTCCATTTAACTATCAATATATATATTCACCTCACATTCTCAAATGTACTTTTCAGATTTACTTAGGAGAAGACATGGTCCTTTCCCATTCAATTCCCAATTTTATATTCATGTTACATTTCCAAATGTACTCCCAACTTACTTGGGAGAAGAGAAATCCACTGTAAGGATGGATGAGAAGTTAATGACATTAATAAGAGGTGGCTAAGATGGAGAAGGAAAGGAGGGTATAAAAAGGGAAGGGGGAATGGAGAAAAGGGGATGTTGGGTCTTGCTTATGATTGTGGGGGTTGGTTGTAATTGTTTGGGCTTGTTGTTTTTTTGGAGACCCTAGGAACCTATGGAGGTTTCTTGGGTTGTTGAGACGAAGGAAGTATTGTTATCTTGGTTTGGATCTTTCATTTGGATACACACACTACATCTGGTTGGACTTGGGTTCGGAGGGCTAGGGAACCTATGGAGGTTTCTTGGGCTAGGAATTATTTCCTAGTTGGCTGGGATGTAAATCCGGATGGGTCCGTCAAGAGGAGCGTTCAACAGGAGCAGCAGGACAGAGGTATCTCCATCAGCCACTGGTACAGGAATTCCTCCATAGACTACTCTTGTAAAGTTAATTAGAATGAAATATTCGCCTTAATTTATGTTGATTATAATGTAAATGTTAAAATTTTATTTGCTTAAAAGCCATGTAAGTAGGTCAATTAAAGCCTCTTATCACATTTAATTTCAGAAGAAATTAGATCTATTAGCAGACCCTAGGGAGGTCTCTTACAGTCCATATATCAAAACTCATAACCTCATGTCAGAACTTGAGCTTGTAATCTATCCTTGCAGTTTCCATGTTTTTTATGTTTATTATATATATATATGTGTGTGTGTGTGTGTGTGTGTGTATTATATATATATATATATATATATATAGAGAGAGAGAGAGAGAGAGAGAGAGAGAGACCTTATCAAAAAATTTGAACTTGAACTGAACCTAAACATTGTGGAACTTGAACTAGAACCCAAACCATGTGACTTAGGTTTTTGTGCTACCAAATACTATGCACAAATAGCATGGGAAAAACCATGGATTGTCAAAACCTAGAGCCCAAAAATCATGGACAGTAAATTATTAATTTTATTTTATTTGACCAATTCAATATGGTTAGATACCACAACACAACATAACAAGACATTACAACATCTTCCATATTAAGTTGGCAAGCACATCTTGATACAATTATTTCAATATAGTCAACCTTAATCAACACAATCAATCATTTAACATATATTTCATTAATAACTATGCTGATATTTTAATTTCAAAATCTACTAATCCTCTCATATACTTTACCTATCAATTAATGCAACCACATAACAAAAATAATTGATATACATCCTCTTTAAAACTAATAACATCGATCAACTTATATCAACAACTTTTTTTTATACAAATTGGGCTATCATATATATATTATATATATAATTTATTATAACTAAATCACTTTCTAACGAATTATATAACCCTTACTTAAATACTAATATTATGTACTATATATAACTATTATTATGACAATCTATTAAAAAAACTCACCGTAAATACTTTAATGTTACCTCAAACAAATAATTATAATTTAAATTAGTTTTAATGATCGGAAAGAAAACATTATCATTTATTATCGATAAAATTCCACTATCCTTGACTTTTGTACCTTTTTTTACTAATACTGTATTATTATGGCAATCTATTAAAAAACTCACTGTACAATACTTTAATATTAGCTCAAACAAATAATTTAAATTAGTTTTGATGATTGAGAAGAAAACACTATCATTTATCATCCATAAAATTCCACTATCTTTGACTTTTTCCACCTTTCTTTGACAAACTAGTATTTGTACATTATCCTAATGTCAAATAGTAGTTTAATAATATTTTAATTTTTTTTATATACCTTACATTGTTTTATTTATACATTATATTTAGGGACATCTGGGAGGTTATCGAATTTCAGAAAATATAGTAAGTTAATATTAATTTTGTTCAGAAGAATAAATTAATATCCAACCAACAAGATGTAAAATCGGTAAATCAGTAAATTAATCATGTGCTTTCTTAGTAATGTAATTATATTTAAGTGGCTAGTAGCAAATATGAGGCTATCTAACTGAAAAATAAAATCATTTAAACGAAAATGCCAACAACATAGCCTTAAATTTATCCACAAAGTTGAGAACCACACTGCGTTGGCAACTACGGTTCACTCAGGGATGGACCATCTGTGCATCGATGTTGTCATGTGATCACTTTGCAGCTATAAGCTTTGCAATAAATGTTGAATCTGATTGGTTATAAACTTTGCAATAAATGTTGAGTCTGATTGTTTACACGGGTTGCAGTTTTTCAGTCGTGGTGAAATTTGTATGAAATTTTGTATAGATTTTTTGGAATTATAAGTTGTGGTTATAAATTTTTTATCATATTTATGTTTTACAAAATATATGATAAACCACAAAAAAAAGTTTGATTAAATTTGTTTTGGTGAAATTTCGAAATATATAATTGTTAGATACACTCAATACTGACATGTATGTATGATACTTAAACACTCACTTATTCTATTTAAAATTGAATAAATGAAAAATCACTTTAAATCTACAAAGGTAAAAATTAAAAATAACAAGAATGGTTGTGGAGCAGCAAGTCCCTGCCAAAGTTGGATTAGGAAATAGAGGCTGGTGCGGCAAAGTAGGATTAGGAAATAGAGGCTCGTGTGGACCTAGCTCGCAGACCACTCTGCTTGAGGTTGACTACACCTCATTGAAGCTCGTCCTCTTAAGTATTCAATGCCATCAACTCCTGAACCGAGGTGATCAGAATAGACACAGCGAACCAGTGATTTATGCCCTAATTTAGCCTTTGCAGAAGGCAAGTGGACAAGTAGCGGTAATTCATCAGGGAGCAGAACCAGGTCCCGAATATAACAAGGGTCCTGCATTTTCGTATTGCGCCGAAGTGGTTTTACCATAATCAGCTTGTTTTCCTCTGACCTTGCCTGCAGATGAAGCATTCCGTCTCTTGTCATGGCAAGTCTCAGTCTCTTGTGCCTTGCATGTAAAGTCATGGGTACTAATATGTTCTCTAGCATGCCGTCCCCGGGAATCTGATTCAATGCCACTGCAAACACATGAAAACGAAGTAAAATTCTCGTGTTCATGAAGCTTAATAGGTAAAGCTATGGTTTAGAATTCTGTAAAAAAACTGGTCAAAGTTTAAAATGGGTTTTTGAATGTATATATAAATTCAGCTCATTCAAAATTATTGGCACACTCACATTATTAAAAAATCACAATTCAAACTTGTAAATTGAACAAATTCTTACTGGAATTTTGAACACATTCGACAAAAGAATATAGAGTAGAAAAAACCTCAAAACTTATAACAGGAAGAATATGGCTTCAGGAAATTAAGTTTTAGGTTCAGCAATCCAATGTATGAAATATCATTTTTGCTATCAGAAAACGCTTAACAAACTTGACTATAGAGAAACTTTATGATTGGGTGTTCTTGAACCATGGCATTTTTTCAATGACTAATCAGTGATTTTTCCTTGCTATAAAAAAGTGGTTTCCTTTATGTACATAATTCCAAAATTAATATTGGCAAACCTCAAGGAACTGATAAGTAGGAATATAGCAATTGTGAAAACAACGAGAACAAAACTAAAATTAAGCACAGTCTACAAGATTTTAGCATTGTTGAATTTCTGATAAATATAATTTTTTATCTGGTTATACAAAAATAAAATGACAATTTATTATTTCAAGTGATGCTTTATAAAAATTAAAGAAAAATATAATTATATATTTGTTAAAATATTAAATGACAATTTATTAGTTGAAGTAAAGATGAAACAAAATATTTTAAGTATAAGGTAGTTTCTCTAAGTCGGATTCCAAAGACTCAATGACAAATGACATGAATTCCATGACAATCAAAGACTCAATAACAAAGTACGTGAATTCCATGACAATGAAAATGTGGTATGATAAAAAATCTTCCATTAAATTATCAACTTTTCATATAAATAGACACAAAAGTATTAGGTTCCTCGAAGAAGAATGTTGAGAAGGATTCAGGAAACTGGTCGAATGAGAAATAGATCAAAAGAAAATTCAGTTCAATTACAACACGTGACGGAGAAAAAAAGGTAAGTGACTACGTGTCGGCATGAAAACACCGCATTCCTTTAAACTAAAGACACATTTCAATTTCATGCAACGAAAGACACATTTCAATTTCATGTAGAGAAATGGCAAGACCCGGTTGAGTTGTTATGCAAAGAACAACCCGACGATCATTGCAAAGGTGTTGCTTCAGAACATTAGAGTATCGATAGCGACGGTGGATGGAAGCTTGCAATTTCTTGGATGTGGCTTGTTTCTTCTTTCTGTATATAGGTTTCCAAGTAGGCATGCATTTTCCATTTTCTATTTCTACCTAAAATATGTCTCTGACTACTAAATTAACGTTTATTTTTTGCAGGCCGTGCAGGGGTTTCTTTTGCCTTGATTAACAGTCTGGTGTCCGGCCTTTCTGAAGAAAGACATCATGGTTATGGGTATTCAACCAACAATCTTCTATCTCTTTTCTTACTCCAGGTATTCAACTAGCAATTTCATGTCTCTATTTTTATTCAGGGTATTCAAGTAGCAATCTCCTGTCTCTATTTTCATATTTAGAAAAAAAATAATATAAATGAAAAACTAATTAGTAAGGAATCAAAACATGAGAATATCTAAAATAGTAAAATAAATAACAGATCTTTGAACATACTGAAATTTATAGACGAGCAATAAAATTGAAGTCAGAAAGGCACGAACTATCAACCTTAGGATTGGAAACATCTGAGCAATAAAATTGAGGTGAGAGAGGCTGAAAGTCTGGGGGGTTTCACTCCCCAAAAATATGATCTGCATCAAGTCTCAATTGGGCTAATGAACGTGCCCTCTTAACAACCTAAAACAACACAACTAGCACCATACATGAAAAAAACTAAACTAGCACCATACGTGGAAATAACTAGGGTTTCAGTACTAATTTGAGAAGTTGATCATGAAGCACAATACAAATTTGAGTAGTTTATCATGAGGCACTAGCAAAACCAGCCATACCAACTAGCCATGAAACCATCCTTGCATCAACAATCTAAATAAAATTGATATTACGGATATATAAAATGTTGATAAAATTGATATTATGGATATATAAAAATGTATTTTATGTCATTGAATATTTTTAACTAATAGTTTTCTTACCAAAATTGACACATTCTCTGCATTCTTTGTATGTAGAACCCCTCAACCTTAACTTCGTCGCCAGTCGCATCCACTCGCGAGAACTTGTCCAACATGTTCTCTAAAAGTTGCTGTAAAAGAATTACGTTGCTCAGAAAAGCGAAGGGAAATAACTTTGTTGCGAGTGGCACCATCAGATTATGAGCCAAAGCAGGGTCTATGTGCTTTTGTACCATAGTGCACAGTGCACAATATGTGCTTTTGTACCATAGTGGAGAGTGCAGGTGTCGTTTCAACCTTGTTGCCATGCGAAGAAGGGACGAATACGCAGAGATGTTTATTTATCACAACGGGAAAAAGCTTTATTTTGGGGAAAAAGCACCATGGTTCAGGTTCAACAATAGGGGAACAACAAAAAAGCACCATGGTTCTGGTTCAACAAAAGGGAAACAACAGGAAAAAGCATCACGGTTCTGGTTCTTTAAGCAGAGACGGGTTTTTAGTATACCTGGCCTCATTTCTCTGGTTCAAAACGATGCAATTGGGAGTGGAGTCCTATTATATTCTATAGTTGCACTTCAAAGCTAAACTCCTAATGAATTCTGAGTGCGGGCATTAAGGTGGTGTGGTGGTGTGACTTACCACTTAACACAGTCGGAGGTGGTCCGTGGCCAGTTCCACGAGCGTGCCCAGACACGTCATGGGAAACAAGCAATGCGGTGCTGCTCCAATTCTTACCCCTGTAGGTACTGTTTTCGCTCCTTCCCCGATGCT
This sequence comes from Pinus taeda, assembly GCA_000404065.3. Classification (NCBI taxonomy): domain Eukaryota; kingdom Viridiplantae; phylum Streptophyta; class Pinopsida; order Pinales; family Pinaceae; genus Pinus; species Pinus taeda. Next base: position 89,548 of record APFE030873161.1, read on the forward strand.
ATCAAGAGCTAAACACTCTTGTAACTGTTCTAGCTTAGCCTGTAGGATTTCCATATTGTGCACCTGTTGTTTGTCGAGATCAAGACCCAGTTTCTATTGATGATCCATATCCAGATTTTGTTGATCCAGTAGTCAATCCAATAGTAGCAGCTTATCCCGTCCTAAAGTTTGGTTCACACAGTATTATTCCTCAGCCTAGGTCTGTAAGGTCCCTTGATGTCGGCTAACGATAGCCGCATCCATATTGTCTTAAGGTATATACGATGGTTGCACTTATATGGTATAGGTTATGCTATTCAGATGCCAATGAACGACAACAGTTTCTACTAATGATCCATATCAAGATTCTGTTGATCCAGCAGTCAATCCAACAGCAGCAGCTTATCTAGTCCTAAAGTTTGGTTCGCACAGTATTATTCCTCAGCCTAGGTCTGTAAGATGCTTTGATGTCAGCTAATTATAACCGCATCCAGATTGTCTTGTGGTCTATAGGATGGTTGCACTTATATGGTATAGGTTATGCTATTCAAATGCCAATGAACGACAACAGTTTCTACTGATGATCCATATCCAAATTCTGTTGATCCAGCAGTCAATCCAACAGCAGCAGCTTATCCAGTCCTAACGTTTGGTTCACACAGTATTATTCCTCAGCCTAGGTCTGTAAGGTCCTTTGATGTCGGCTAACTATAACCGCATCCAGATTGTCTTATGGTCTATAGGATGGTTGCACTTATATGGTATAGGTTATGCTATTCAGATGCCAATGAACGAAAACAGTTTCTACTGATGATCCATATCCAGATTCTGTTGATCCAGCAGTCAATCCAACAGCAGCAGCTTATCCAGTCCTAAAGTTTGGTTCACACGGTATTATTCCTTAGCCTAGGTTTGTAAGGTCCTTTGATGTCGGCTAACTATAACCGCATCCAGATTGTCTTATGGTCTATAGGATGGTTGCACTTATATGGTATAGGTTATGCTATTCAGATGCCAATGAACGACAAGGATGAGACACGAGGGCAATGTTGCGCAGATGTCAAATTACATGCAATGTGATTGTTGGCAGATGTCATATTACATGGGTACGTGGTTGCACTATTAACCTAGTCGCGTAGAGGTATAGTCAATAGGCAAGTCATTAAATCATAACATTTAATGCTTTTAGGTAATGCTAGCATTAGTTTTCTGATTTGAGAATGCAAAGGAAATGTGAAGGAAATGCCCCATTATATTATATGGTAATAACCTCTGGTCTTGAGAAGAGGCCAAATAAGATGGCCAAAAAAATTTGGGCTGTTGAAAATTCACTTAAACCTAAAAGCATTGCTTATTGCCCGTCGAAACATTGGTTATGAGTTTTATTGCCTATAATGAACGGTTGAAACTAATGCTAATAGCTTCCATTTCGATTGCTATAGTCCCTGGCGAGATGGCAGGGGCTAAAAATATTAGGGTATTAAACCCATACACATATTAAATGAAGTGCACTCCCTTATTTCATTTAAAATTGAAAAAATGAAAAATCACTTAAATCTATAATCTTAAAAACTAAAACTAAAAATATTAGGTTATTAAACCTATACACATTAAATGAAGTGGTAGTTTAATGAAGTTACAATTTTGCTAAAAATAATGGAAATTTTAGTTGGATTTTGAGAAAAATTGGTAGAAAAAAATCCGAATCATAATTGTTAAGCTTCAGAATTTTGAGTTTACCAGAGTTCTTAATATCAATTAATCCATTTCCACCATAAAAAACCATTCAAATTTTCAAAATTAAATTTCTGTCGTAAACTGCTGCCTTCCGAAACGCTACTTCTGCATTCTGTACTTCTGATTGATAAAAAAATAGATCAAAGGAACGGATTAGTGGGTGTTATATCTACTATAGAACCAAATACACGAGAGACGTGGTGGAGCAGACTAGATCGAGTCAACAGGCCGATGATTCTCAGTGCATGTCCACTGGACGATTATTTTAAATTAATGTTCAAAATAAAATTTTCCGGGACTTTCATTGCCGGACATGTGCCCACATCGAAAAGACATGTAAAATACTAAAATCTCTAGCCACCTTATCTTAAATTAGTGGTCAAAACACATTAGATGTTTATGTGAAACTATAATGTTTTCTAATTTAAATTTTATTTTTAAATATACTTGGATTCCCGATCATGAAACTCTTTCATGAAAAATTAAGAATTTTGAATTATCATTTTCCAATTTTATAATTTAAATTTTATTTTTAAATGTATATATCAATTCTCGATAATGAAAAATTAATAATTTTGAATTATCAATTTTCTTATTTTTAAGTAAATATATAGAAGGGAAAATAATTTTATTAAATATTTGAATTTAAGAAAAGGTATATATACAACGGAAAGGAAAAAATAATTTTATTAAATATTTGAATTTAGGAATAAAAGTCAAAAATCGTTTTATAAAATATTTGAATGTAGGAAGAGGTATAGAATATTTTTTACAATATTTTTTAAGCATTGTGTCTTGCAAGAGAAGTCAAAAATCACCTTATTAAATATTTGAATCTAGAAAGAGGTATAGGATATTATTTAGAATTGGATTAATCATGGTTAGATAGTGTGATCACGAGGAAAGGTGAATTTTACAAAGTGTTTTTTTTTAAATTATATCATTTAATATATAAAATTAATAAAATTAATAAATTAATAAATATTATTTAATTGTTAGTAAGTGAATTGTATAATTGATTAAATTTTTAATATGGAATTGATATGTAATATATTATAATAATAATAATAATAATAATTTTTAAGGTCACAGATTGGTGTATGAAATTCCTTGTTTGTGGGACATGGGACCTACTTGTTAATAAGTGAATTGTATAATTCATTAAATTTTTGATATGGAATTGATATGTAATATATTATAATAATAATAATAATATCTATTTTTAAGGTCACATATTGGTGTATGTCCCACAAATTGGTGTTTGTGGGATATGGGACCCACCTCCGCGGTAGCGGGCTACTAACTCTACAAAGGTATACATACTCTACCCCCCTCTGGTTTTGAACTTGTGACCTCTTAAGAGGAAACACATGCTCTTAACCATTAGGCCCACTCAAATTGTATATTTTATCATATATAAATTAAACATATCTTAATTTTGTCATATATAAATTATTTGAATATCTATATTAAGTAAAATATTTCAGTATGAATGATAAATAAATAAAATAATATCAAATATATGTGTAGAGAAATATATTTCTTAGTATAAGGAAAATATATATTTAAAAATATATTACCAATAAAAAAATAATATCTAAATATTGCAATGTCCATGTGTTAATGAAAATATTTTAGTGCTAACTATATATGTTGTTAGAATTGATGCTTATTTTAGAATTTCTTGAGGTTTGTTGGAGATTGGTGAGATATCTCTCCTCCTCTATCTCCAATCTTGTAATAAGTTGGATCTAATCACACTTATACAGGTGTATTGTATGTGAGTATGTATTGTAATAATAATTCAATGATTTTTGTTCTATGGGTAGATTTTTCCAATTTGGTGTCAAAGCAGGTTGCTATGGATGTAACTCCATCACAAGAGGGCCCAAAAAACAATGTGAGAGGTGTAAATGTAATAGTTTTTTTTGTGTGATTTGTGTGGAGTATAAACTTGCATGGAACTCATTTTAGTACGTGTTATGTTAAATCTATTGCTACCAATTTGGGTAAAGGTTGAATGCTAACCATCGATTAATAGCACGAAGTGCCTCATCATAAGCTTCACGATATTGGCTACATGAAAATATTGTCAATCATTGTTCATTACAAACATAGTCATAAGTAGGAGAATCGTCATTATTAAAGAAATTTTTCTTCAGCATCGAGGACGGTTATTCTTGCTATGCATAGTTTGCCCATGAATAAAGCTGCCACTTTGGCAATGAATAAAGCTGCCACTTTGGCAATTCTGGAAATTGTGTAGGTGAGTATGTGGTGATATTGATGCTTGCATTTGGCAAGAACCTTGTGAAGGGATCCTAGAACCACATTGTATATGAGGATCAACAATAGCCGTAACCCAAAATTGTATAAAAATTATTGTGATATTGTGCACTTTCGGCTAGAGAGAGAGTCATTAATTGCTGCGCATACCACAAAGAAGTCATCACCTCTCGTACTATTGTAGGAGGTAATAGTTTTAAAATAGTTTCATTTGAACATGGAGCATATTATTTTGGAAAAAATTTAGTGTCTATAATTTACGTACTTAGGAAGTAAAGATTCAATTGCAAATGATGCATAAGAACTTATAGGGTATAGTGAAAAGGTAAAATAACTGCACCTACAAATCCCAATCAATTAATTAAATGGACTAAAAGGGACGATAAAGATAATTTTATCCTTGGACTATGTCTTTCAGATTATTCATATTGATTTAGAAAATTGCCCTATAGAAATATGGGAAAGATAATTTTATCCTTGGACTATGTCTTTTAGATTATTCACTACTACATCTTATTGATTTAGAAAAATGGCTTATAGAAATATGGGAACAATTGAGTAAGATATTTGGTGAAAAAGTTGTAAATGCAAAATTTCCCTTAAAATTGCAATTGTTCAAACTTAAAATATATAATGAGAAATCCTTGTCTACTTACATAAATAAACTAAGTCTTTTATAGGATAGTTGTCAGAAGACTAATATAAACGAAGAATATGCAAAGGAAATTTTATTAAACAATCTATATTCAAATTATTACAATGCTATTTTTATATTAAGTTAATTTTCCTCTTGAACACTAGATGAAATGATAGTAGCACTCATAGTAGAAGAAAAAACGATCCAAGAAAGAGATACAGAAGTCAGTTCACATGCTAAAATTACTGTATTTTCCAAGGGAAGGATGAATACAAATATATTTTAGTTGAATTCTTCTACTATTGAGATATGGACCTACATTATTGAATTTTAAAATTCATAACAATGATCCTTTAAATGAAAAACTAAAAGAATCAACCAACATAACTATCTTTGAAATTTTTTTAAACAAGATCTCTGAAGGCTTACCTTAATCGAATAGTGATAATGAATTTAATACAAAACATCTCATACTATCTATTGGTTATCGATGGTATATTTCTTTTGTTTGTAAAATTATTTGTTGACATAATTTAAGCTGGTGGTTCTTGATGTTCTTCGATGCCACAAGAGCGTGCCATTGATTTAATTATGTCTACAATCTGTTGTATGCTAGTGGTTGTTGTTGTACTGCAATGATCCAAGTTATTGCTTATCCTTGTGGGCTCGTAAGCTTGTGTATCTGTGAAAAATGGTCAATTTGTATGATTGAGTACTTGATGCATTCAGTATGTAAATCACATATCTATATAAATTTCAAAATATAAGTTCTCTATGTTTTGCTAGATGGAAGTACGTTAATAGAATGATTCAATATCTTGTTTATTTTTCGATGATATATGTCAAGAATCATCAACCACAATAAATACATCATTGATGGTAAAAAGAAATTGTATCTTCAATCAATGAAGTGACATCTACGAATTAATGATTGATAAGCATAGTCTACAAGAGTTTAAAAGTAGGTATAAATGTTTATGAAGACTAGATAAGGCAGAGCTAAAAGTCCAAAAATATTTTATATGATTTCAATATCATTATTTGTGATGTAAGCATTAACAGATGGTGTTAGAATTAAATTCTTACATTAGAATTGGTTAAGATCTGTTGGATATTGTTGAGATATTTTCTCAAACTCTATCTCCAAGTTTGGAATAAGTTGGATCTAGCAACACTTATATAACTGTATTGTATATGGATTTGTAGTGTAATAATAATTGATTTTTTTTGTTCTATACATATTTTTTTCCAATTTATATTATATAGATAAATTTAAAATACAAATTTTCTTGCGATTAAAACATTTTATTATAATATTAGTTAAAATGAAGAAGATGTGTATTTCTTTCCATGCTTAGCATGGAGTTGATTTTTTTTGTGTGTGTGACGCAATAATGTATATTCATTTCAGCATTGAATCTATCAATCGTTGAGAGGGATCAAATCCGTTGAGGTGGAAAAAATTTACTCATGTTTCATATTATAATCCAGGTTTGCACATAAGCTATTTAATCCCTATTAGTGCTTATTAGTGTTGGCATTGATGTCAACATGGTGGATTATGGACAATTGATGATGTCATAAGTTGATGGATAGGTAAGGCATCTAATTAGTAATGAAGGTGAATGGATGTGACTGTAGGTTTTTGAAGTTCCGTGTGAATTTTTGAAGATTCTGCAACAGACATTAATTAGCCATGAATAATCTACATAGATTGCCTATGTGCAATTTCCTTCCACAACCCAGATTGCCAATTCATAAACATGTCCATGTTCCAAGACCTATAAAATAATTTTCTCCATCTAACCCTCAAGAAACCACATTTTTCTCAATTTTTATTTCATGATGGTTTCTCAGTTTTGTATTGATTCTCTTTACCATTAATTTTCCCATGGTAATATCCCAAGGTATCTTGAGATTTGCTTTTACTTGGCCAGATTGCAAATCTTATAAATATTAATCAAATAGCAATTGTAGATTATGGATTGAAGGGTTTGGTTTATGGTGTGTGATCGCTTGAGCACAAGAGGATGGTGATGGCATGATCAATTCAGTGGTGTGATTTGGTATCTACAAAGTGTCAATTTGGTGGTGTGATATAATGTGATGAAGACTTGATGTGTAAAGGGTATGGTAGTTGTTTAATCGATTTATAGCACTAGTGCACTCCATTGAATAAATGGCATAATATGTGATATGATTGGACTTGGTGCACTGAGAGTATATGAAAAGAAATTGAGTTCGATCTCATGTCTAATTATTGATAACCTAATGTAATTGAAAATTTTTTCCATTATGGTATGAGGGTTTGGTATTGTGACTAGTGAGTGTAGGGAAAGGTTGTGCAAAGGTCTCTAGTGTGATGAAGAGTGTAGTTGGTGAAGCATGATTAGTTTAGATATGATTGCATCCTCTATTTGAATGCAGAAAAAATATTTGTTTTGATATGGTGCACAATCAAGGATTTTTCTTATTTGTTTTCTTTATTCCTATGCAAAGAATGAGTGCATGAGGATTTTGCGATGAGTGTGTGTGGATGTGGAGTAATCAAGCATTGTTCATCAATTTATGGTTTGGTTTGTACTAGTACCAATCTGATTTGGATTGTCTTGTGAGGTTGTGAACTAGTGTGATGAATAGTCACTAGCGAATGTAATTATTAGATAAGGTCGTGCCTATTGGGTTGCATTATATTCTTTCCACAAATATCCCACATAGTGAACCATGGGGTTAAGGGGGGCAGATCTCCCCCCTTCATTGCGTTGATTGCGTAGTGGGGGGTCACAAAGGGGGCAGCCCCCCCTTCGTTGTGTCGATTGCATAGTGGGGGGGTCACAGGGGGTTTGAGGGGGGTAGGTAGTCCCCCTCTATGGGGTCTAAGGCAGTGCCCTGGGTAAAACGTTTTTTGACCCTATATTAGGTTGGGCGGACCTACCTTTGGTTTTGTGCAAGGTTTTCGAGCATGGTTTTGGATGCGATGGTTTTCAGTCCATGGTATTGGATGCTTCGGCATCTATAAATATGTATTGTAACATTGAAAGGAATATAATGAAAAATCATGTTGGTAGTCCCAGTTTTGGGATTGAGGGGAAAATCTTTGTGTATATGTGTTTTATGTGTTATTCTTTCGCATTGTTTATTTTCTGTGTTTTAGAATTCGTATGCAAGTAATTTATGTACGGGGTTAAAACCTACATTTGATATCAAAGTTGTTTTGGCTTCAAGGGGACGCCTTTGTTGCTGAGGAGTTTCTCTTGAGCTTGTGGTAGACCATGTTGAATGGGAGATCTGCGAGATCAATTCTAGTGGTGAAAGAAGATTGCGAGCAGTGAAAAGATAGAGATCGAGAAATTTAATGTTTAGAGTTTTTAGTTGTGGAAACTCAAGATGGAGGATCTGTTGGTGGATAAAGATCAGTGGATTGTAATAGATCCAAGTACTAAACCAATGTGAGTGTCCAATGAAGAATGGAAGAAGTTGTATCAGAACACAAAGAGCACAATACGATTACGTGTCTCAGATTTAGTATTGTTAAATGTATCAGGGGAAGATACAACAAAGGCTTTGTGGGACAAGCTAGGGAATTTTTACCAATACAAGTCTTTGGTGAATAAATTGTTCCTATGGAAAAAGATGTGTAACCTGAGGATGAAAGATGGAGACTCGATGACAGAGCATCTAAATGCATTTAATGCTATGGTAAGTTAGTTATTATATATTAATATTAAATTTCATATGAAGATAAGTGCATGAGTTTGTTGTGTTCTCTACCAGATTTGTGGGATAGTGTGGTTATTGCAATAGGTAGCAATGCAACTGCCTTGCAGTTTGATGAAATAGTCTCATCCTGGCTAATGGAGGAGATGAGATGGAAAAATATGGAGTGCCAGAATGGTGATGCCTTGTCTGTACGAAGAGGTCCAATTGAGTGGGAGATCTAAATCTAGAGGGAGATCTAAATCTCCAAGAAAACCTGTAAAGGTGTTGTGTTGGAAATGCGGAAAGGAATGGAGCTACAAAAGGGACTGTAAATCTAAAGCTACTAACAATGGAAATGGATCTAATGATTCTCCTTCTGCAAAGGCAAAAACCACCTCAGATGAAGGTGGAGATGTGTACTTGGCTTCTTCAAGTACACATGTAGATCATGAGGCACAGTTGATTGACTCAGATGCATCCTTTCACTTCACTCCCCATAGAGAGCGGTTCTATGAGTATTAGAAATATGATGGTGGTGATTTCTACTTGGGGGATGACAAGAAGCCTAGAATCGTTGGTTGTGGAAAAGTAAACTTGAATTTGCAAGCTGGAAGGGTTAGAACACTTCCGGGTGTTCTGCATATTCTTGCATTGGCTAGAAATCTGATTTTCGTAAGCAAGTTGGATGATGTAGGTGTAAAAATAGTGTTCGAGAAGGATACCTACAAGATGGTTCTGGGAGCACTGGTGATGATGCATGGAGTTTGGATTGGAACTTTGTACAAGCTGCAAGGTAGAATTGTTGTTGATGGGTGCAACAATTCTATGGTTCTTGAAAGTGGAGCAGAAAATCTAGTGGCCTCTAGAGAGAATACCATGTTGTGGCATCAAAGGCTTGGACATATTGGAGAGAAGGTCCTTCGAATACTTCATGGTAAAGGTATGGTAGAAGGTATGAGTAATAGCTCTCTTGATTTTGATTTCTGTGAAAATTGTGTATATGGGAAGCAGAATCAGGTGAGTTTCCCATCTGGTGGTAAGAGGGCGAAACAGATGTTAGAGCTTGTGCACAGTGATGTGTTTAGACTTGTGAAGGTTCCATCACTAGTTAAGTCTGTGTACTATGTATCATTTATAGATACATGGATATATTCCCTTAAGAAGAAATCTGAAGTCTTTGACAAGTTTAAAGAATTTAAGGCTTTGGTGGAAAACCAGACAGAGATAAAGGTGTTGAGGATAGATAACTGTGGAGAGTTTTTTAGTAAGGAATTTGAATAATTCTATAAGAAGTGTGGTATAGCATGGCAGAAGACTAATCCATATACACCTGAGCAAAATGGCATTGTAGAAAGAATGAACAAGACGTTGATGGAAAGGGAAAGAAGCATGCTCAGTGGTGTCAGGTTAGGACAAAAATTCTAGGCAGAGGTGGTGGAGACAGTATGTTACCTGGTCAAGAGATCACCTTCATCAGCTTTGGAGGATAAGACTACACAAGAGGTATGGACTCGTAAGAAACCCTTTCTTTCACATCTAAGGATATTTGGATTTGATGCATATGTACATGTTCCAAACGAGGAAAGAACAAAGTTGGATAGTAAATCTGAAAAGTGCATCTTTATTGGGTATAAGGATGGTTTAAAGGGTTATAAGCTTTGGAACCCAGTAACAAGGAAGGTTGTGTACAACTGAGATGTGGTGTTTGGAGAGGTGAAAGATGTTATTAAACATGAAGTCCCATCAAAGGAACCTAATAAGTTATAGTTTGAGCTAAAGGAGGAAGAATCAAACTCTACAGTAGAGGATGAATCAGAACATGAAGACCCAAAGGCTCCGGGTGTGAGAAGATCAATTTGAGAAAGAAGGTAGCCAGAAAAGTATAGTCCATCTACTTTCTGTTCAAATTTTTCTTTATCTATTACTGATGATGATCCCAGAAATGTGAAGGAAGCAGTAGATTCAAAGGATGGAAAACTTTGGAAAGAGGCCATGGTTGATGAAATGGCATCTTTGCACAAAAATGAGGCTCGGGATCTGGTGGAGTTTTCAGTTGGAAGGAAACCCATTGGCAGCAAATGGGTGTTAAAAAAGAAGACAAGTGTAGAAGGAAAGGTGGATAAATACAAAGATGGGTTGGTAGCAAAAGGTTATTCCCAAGTACCAGGAATTGACTTTGTTGATATTTTTCTCCTATTGCCAAGGTTGCTTCTATTAGATTATTTCTATCTGTTGTTGTTGCTTTTGATTTTGAAGTAGAATAGATGGATGTGAAGATAACATTTCTTCATGGGGATCTGGAAGAGGGGATCTGCATGAAGCGGCCTGAAGGCTTTGTGGTGAAGGGTAAGAAAGAACTGGTATGCAAGTTAAAGAAGTCTCTGTATGGGTTAAAGCAGTCGCCAAGGATTTGGTATCAGAAATTTGATACATTTATACGGGGACTTGGATTCACCAAAAGAAAGGCAGATCACTGTGTGTATTTTAAATTAATTGGTGACCGTGTTATTTATTTGGTATTATTTTTGGATGATATGTTGCTGGTTGGAAATGACAAAGAAATTATCCAGGATTTGAAGACCCAATTATCCTCCAAATTCGACATGAAAGATCTTGGTACTACAAACTATATTTTGGGCATGGAAATTAAAAGTGATTGGGAAAAGAGGAAGCTCTGGTTAAACCATAGGAAGTATGTCGAGACAATATTGCAAAGGTTTAATATGCAAAATAGTAAACTAGTGAAGGTTCCTATTCCTATAGGTGTGAAGTTATCTGGTGAACAATGTCCCATGACACAAGAAGACAAAGATGACATGTCACGTGTTCCATATGCAAGTGCAGTCAGTAGCCTGATGTATGCAATGGTCTATACTAGACCAGACATTACACATGCAGTGGGAGTTTTAAGCAAGTTTATGTCAAAACCAAGAAAGGAGAATTGGACAACAGTGAAGCAGGTTTTCAGGTATTTGTGTGGCAGTAGTGATTATGGTTTGTGCTACCAAGGAAGAAAAGGATTGCACAGAGAGTTGGATATTGGTGGCTTTGTTGATGCAAACTGGGTTGGAGATTTAGATCAGAGAAGATCTACATGTGGTTATGTGTTTAACATATTTTGAGGTGTAGTCAGTTGGATGAGTAAGAAACAATCTATAGTGGCACTATCAACTATAGAGGCAAAATACATGGCAGCCACTCATGCATGCAAGGAAGCAGTTTGGTTGCATAGATTGTGTTCAAGTATGGGGTTAGTATAGGGAGCTATAAGGATAGACTATGACAGCCAAAGTTCAATTTTCCTAGCAAAGAACCCGACTTACCATTCAAAGACAAAGCACATCGATGTTCAGTATCACTTTGCGAGGGATATGATAGAAGACAAAAAGGTGTTGTTGGTAAAGGTGGACACTTTGAAGAATACTACATATGCATTGACAAAATCTATGGGCTCTGATAAGTTATCTTGGTGTAGAGAAACAATGGGCATTGAAGGGCTGGATAAATGACTAATCTCTCTTGTGGCCCCTATGGAAAGAAAACAACAAGTCGAAGAATGTTGGGTTGTGTTATATTCTTTCCACAACTAGCCACTTGGTGAACCAAGGGGTTAGAGGGGGGGCAGAGTCGGCCCCCTTCGTTGCACCAATTGGGCAGTGAGGGGGTCATAGGGGGGGCGGCAGCCCCCCTTGTCCGAGGGGTTTGAGGGGGGTGGGTAGCCCCCCTCTATGGGGTCTGGGGTAGCACCCTAGGAAAAAAAATTGGACCCTATATTAGGTTGGGCGGACCTACCTATGGTTTTGTGCATGGTTTTTGCACATGATTTTGGACGCGATGGTTTTGGACCCAATGGTTTTCGATTCATGGTATTGGATGCTTAGACATGTATAAATATGTATTTAAAATTGAAAGGAATGTAAAGAAAAATCAAGCTGCTAGTCCCGATTTTGTGATCCAGGGGAAAATATTTGGGTATATGTGTTTTATGTGTTATTCTCTCGCATTCTTTATTTCCTGTGTTTTATAATTCATATGCAAGTAATTTATGTACGGTATTAAAAGCTACCGTGCCCTTCATGTGTTTTGGTAGAAAACAATGGCAAGGATTAATGCATTTAACCCTTTGACCTAATGGATAAAGGATTATCTTCAATTTGATGTGATGTTTGGTTCTATTAAAGCTCCAGACTTATGATAGTGTGATTGAGGATTGCTTGATCTAGTAATTTAAATGTGTGCACACTTATGATTTGAAGATAGCGCATGAAAGGTATGTGTGTCCACAAAGGTGTAATCTCCATTATTAAGGAGGCAACCCTATATGTAGAATATATGGGTGTGAACCAATGTTCCTTCATAAGGTCATAATCTATTGTTGTAATTTGTTAATGAAATTCTAAGTTATTTTGGTATGTTTTCATGGTTTTTTCTTCCGGTATATATATGCAAAGTTTGAAACTATAATTAGTTAAGATTTAAAAAGTGTGTGTGTTGGTGTTAATATGATGCTCATATCGACCTGATGGTAATAATGTTGTGATTGTAAGGTGAAATGGGTAATGATTGTCTATCTTTATTGCAAAAATTGTTGACAGTTCATGAAACAAGGTGTAAACCTAACCAATGGTATATTATGGTAGAACTTATTTCTTATGTCAATTGATAATGGTACTCTTGTCTGGGTTATCTATGCATTTTGAGGCTTGCTAGTGAAGTTATGTTTATATATTGATATGATGTTAAATCATTTTGGACTGTATGTTTGTTGACAATTTAGAGATGTTACAGCTGGTTAATATTGCTGAATATGATTGTGAATGATACCTTATCTGATGATATGTTTAGTTTGAGTTTGATTTTTGTGATGTTGATATCAAATTAGTATATGAATCCTTATGACACAATATGGAGTTGAAAGGGATATTGATACTATGAAGTTTACATTCTAATTTCATGTCGGAAGTGTCCATGTTAGTTTTTGAGATGATACTTGAAATACATAATTGATTTTGCAAAGGGCTGAAGTTTGAGATCTAATTTTATTTTGAATAAAGACTTGTTGTAAATGTGGCTGGTGTGCGATAGAGATGCTACTTGTTCGCTTAACAGTTAGATCTTCTTAACAAGATTCATATTGAAAGGTTGATGAGTGTCAAGGTAAATAAGTGCTAGAATATTGAAGTTTGATTTTATGATAGAGCATACACATTGGGTATTGACAATTTTGTGACTGTGGCTACATTGATCATTCATAAGTTGAGCATTATGGTAATCATTATGTGACAAGTGCAATAACGAGATTTGTGATTGTTGGGTCAGAATACATTATATACTAGGCATGTGGGATAGAACTATAGATATGATATTGTTATTAGGATCCTAACGGTAGAGTAAGTTCTTATGACCAGACTTGCTAGAAACAATATGTGACTGACCAAAGAGGAATTTTTCAAAGGATTTGAATTACTTAGGATTTTACTAACAAAGATGAGAATCAGGGTTTTCGATTGATGATCTAATGAATTTATTGCTTAATAGTGAGGTATGATTGAGTTATGATATTGTTGATCTTGATGTTGTAATGTGATGTTGACTTTGTGACAAGTGTAATTGTACCTTTTCAAACTATTTTTGTATTCTTCAGAGTCCAAAAAAATGTGTTGTTGATATACAAAGTGTACTGCTAATGTATTATTGAACAAAGAGGAAATTCAACGGCAGTTTGTATTGATTTTTGAGATTTTATTAACAAGGAGTGGATTGAGTTTGAAAATTGATGAAGGGGAGGTTCATAATGTTTTCGAATTCAGTGCCTATAGTTGGTTGGTGCCAACAAACTGATCTGAGGGAGTTGGTACTTCCTATTGGTGGATTCCAATGGAACTCTACAAAGGAGTCAGTGCTTCCTACCAGTGGGTGCCAGTGAAATAATGTAAGGGACTCGATGTTTCTTGTTTTTAGGTACCAGCAAAACAATGTAAGGGAATGGTGCTAGCAAAAATATTGAGTGGGTTCTTCTTTTTGTTTGGTGTCATCAAGCATTGTAAAGTGAGTGTGTGGTTCCTACTTGTTGGATCTAGTGAGATCATGTAAATATTGAAGAAGAGAAGAATAAGAATATTCTCCTTTTGTGGATTTCCACCTTAAAAATATATATCCTCTATTTCAAATATTTATGATGTGATTATCTATTTTATTAATATTCTAGCATAACATATGCTAAAAATTTGAAGATACAATTTTGTAATAATTACTAAAACACGCATGCACCATCCCTCATAGTATTTCCAACAAATAGATTCTAGGTTAAGATGGACATACACTAGTAGTTAAAACATTTTATTAGTGTGTCAGTCAAAATGAAGGAGATGTCTAATTGTTACATCATGGAGTTGATTCATGATGTATGTTTGTGTGTATAATAAATCAGCATAAATTCATTTTAATGTGGAACCTATCAAGCATTGAAATGGGATGAAATATATTGATGTGGTAAACATTTCTTCATTTCTCATAATCTAAAATAGCTTTGCAACTGAAGAAATACGCGCCCTATGGATAATTGATAAAAATCTAAAATTAATATGAATTCAAATTGGTAAAAATAATGTTGAAATTACAATTTTTTATTTTTAAATTTATATTTTTAATTGTAAAAATAAAATTTCCGCAACTTTTATTTTACTCAAATTATATATATAAAGAGTTTTCTAAATTTTAGATCAAAATAATTGATGAAACACTAAAAAAAAAAAATGGGTCAATACTAACATGTTAAAAAATGTGTTAGCTTTTGTTTGAATTAAGCTCTTGGTCATGCTAATTTTGTTTGAATTAAGCTCTTGGTCCTTCCAAGTATTCAGGATGTTCATTTTGCAATTGGAGTTATTCGTGGTAGCTAAATTTGTAAATAGTATTTAGAAAATAAGACTAAATTAACTTGTGGTGATTATTATGCTTGGTTTGTAAATTGGTCTATGGTGTGGTGGAAGAATGCCGTGAAGGAAAATGGGGAAAAAATAATATTTTGTTGTTTATTTTACCTTAATTAAGGTTGTAAGTAATTCAATGTGGATTTATGGTAGGTAATTGGAATGTTAATTAGTATTTACTAAGTTTTTGTGGTTGTGAAATAGATGATGGTTTTTTATAGTTATATGTGTATATTGCAATGATAATTGTGGATGGAGAATTTTATTTTATTGTTTGTTTCTCTTGGGTGAAGTTATATATGTGTTATGGGGCATTTTGACGGAGGTTGGTGAAAGAAGATTGAAGAGGTGTTTGTATTTTTTGTGGATTGTAATTTAGTTTGTGTTTTGTGAAAAACATTATGTATTTGTTGTATTGTTATCTTTTAGGCTCTAGGTGAGTCCCTCTATAATTGTGTTGTGGAAGTTTTATTATGAGGCATGGATATCCACTTGTTCATTTCACTACAACATTGCTTTAATTTTATTTATGAGAGTTGCATTATCATGGCATTTATTTACATTTAAACCTATTTACGTGGAGCCATAAGTGGGGTGTCTATATTGATATGGTCTTGAGGGGTTTTCACTTGAAGTGCTTTTCATGTTGGTTATTTTTAGTGGTTATTCTGCTTGTGGTCTATTATGATTTTACCATTGTCATACCATGTATTTTTTCTTATGAAAATTTATTTGATATTTTCATTTATGCGTCATTTGCATGTACATGAAAATGAAATTTTGTTTGTTCCAAGATTGGGCTATAGTTTCAAGTTACAATTCTATTATATGACAATAAGAGTATTTATAAATTATGTTTACCTTCCCTTGAATGGATATGGGTTGCTAAAAATACTAAAATCATGATTAGGGTGGGTATGGGAAGCGTTGAAAGAAACTAAGAATAAATGAAGAAACATTTGAGGGTTGAAGTGCTTCAATGTGCATATATGGTAGCGGTTTGGATGACAATTCACTTTCTATAGTGCTTTCATAGTGATTTATTTATTTTCTATGGAGATCTCCAATCTAAGAGTTCATATTTATTATTTTTGTGTGTTGTTCTTTGGTTTGTCTGCTTTATGGAAATTCTTTGGTTTGTCTGCTTTATGGAAAGGCTTGTGTTAGGTTTCTACACCAATAGGAGTCATAATTTTGAATGACTAAGGTTAAGCCTTGTAATATTGTGCATACCTTTGCTTTCTAAAAATGTTTTCCTATTAAAAAAAATAAAAATGTGAAGAGGGTATGTCCTAAAAGAAAAATCAAAGGACAAAAAGAATAAGAGAAGATCAAGAAATGAAAATATATCAACCCTGAAAACAAAAATAGACCATGAAAGTGTGCAAGTCTAAATGCCACTAATATTTATTTTATTCGTAATAATGATTGTGTGCATCTTGTTATCCACAATCCATGCTAATCAAACTATTTAATCTTGGTTATTTCATGCTTTGAATATTATGTTTATAGTTAGAGAATAAAATCTGACCAAACAGCTTAATCTTCGTAGATCAATAGATAGGTAGAGAAATAAAAGGAGCTCATAAGCTTAATTTGAGCCCTTGGATGATATAAGGTTAGGAATAGATAGTTTGTTTTATTTAAGAATAGATAGAATAACGGTTTTCTAGCCTAAATGCACCCAAAGAAATGAAGAAAACATGTTAGGGTAAGAAATGGGTAAGTAGAAGAAAGGTTGTTGAACTGCAAGGTTGATTGGATCAAAACACATTCATCATGCTTAGATATATTTCAACATGTATGATCAGTTATGAAGGAAAAAACAAAGGTTTACAAGTTAATGTGATTAACTCATCCTCATTAATTTTCCCCTTTACTTACTAATTTCCTATCCACAAGTATGTTCTAGTACTTTTTATCCTACGATTCAAAGAGGCTCACAACATTTCTCTGACTTTTGGTGGGACCAAACCCTCGGCTTAATGACTTATGGACATCAAGTGCTAGAATTCCCTTCATAAAATCCATTCTCCCTCCATTACCCTAATAAAACCCCTTTTCCTAAGGTTAAACTTCATTTGCCTAGGAAAAGTAACACAACTCCATGTTAAGTCCCATTTTCACTCAAAAAACCCACAAAAAGGGTTTATCCTAAGTAGAAGAGTTAAATGATTATGTGCGGCATCATAATGAATAAATCGTGCCTAATTTTTATTTTAGACTATGCCTACTGTATTTTACATTCCCGCACATTCATTTCATATTAACATGCTAACCTAATGTAGTACCTCTCCGATCAATTTAATCACGTATTTAACCTACAATTAATCACAAACTGCTTGTGATTAAAGCCTCAGCCCCCCTAAACTTTTTCCCCATCCCATCCGTGCTATTTCACCCCCCTACTGTTGTCGGATTATTAGCACCCAAATCTGACAATCCATAGCCATATCAGCCGCACCCGATAGCCTATCGTTACCTGCTCGATAATGTGATTTTCCTCTGAACCCCAAATGCTACTTGTCAGGAACTGAAGTAAATAGGGTGACCCCTCCCAAATACCACCTTTGCCAAAAAAGAGGTGTGATGGCTTGGAAATCCGCCTCCCAACTCAACTCAAGAAACCATCACTATTCACTTAACTAATCCTGCACCAAATTTAAAAAGTTTCCTGTTAAAACCCTAAAACCCTAGTTTTCATTCCTTTTTCCCTATTTCATACTAAAACCTATCAAACCCTTCTGACGCCACCCTAGACCTTTGCAACACAATTTGACCTCTGATTACTTTCAAAACATTGCCATGACTCCTTCCCCAAACATCCTTGGGCAATAAAACCATCAATTGCCTTTCCCGCCAACCTATGTTTTCTTAATGATTGTTGTATTTTGCAGGTAATTAGCAAAATACTAAAGCTTGGATAAATAGTTTTGATACTAGTCACAAACTTGTTTACTCCGAGACTTGAAAGGAAATCTATTTTAAAAACCTTCATTCAAAAGAAGAACACAATTATACAAGGAATAGAGAAGAAGACAATTACTCATAGAGCCGAGAAGAAAACATTCACACAGAGCCTTGACTGTTAAAACAAAGTAACCAGACAGAGCATATAGTCAAAGGACAAATAGATCAAACATACAGAAAGTTGATCAATATACATTACCATATGCTGATACATATAAAAAACCAAATAATTTACTGTTGAAATACACAGTAAAAAGTTAAAATGTACATTAAAAGTAAAAACACAGTAAAGGATATTAACAGGTCATCAAAGTAAAAGTGTATCAAAGGAAAGAGTATCAGTAAAAGTGTATCAGATTGAAAAATCAAAGTGAAGATAGATGAAAAACAGAGTAGAAATGGTACATTTTCCAGAAATTTCCTCTTTAAGTCATAATTTTGCAAAGAATATTGTGACCAATCCAAGATGCATTTCAAGAAACAGGAAGCCTTTTGTGTTCCTAAAAGGCCAATCTACAAAAGTCTGTCTCACCTTTTACACAGATATTAAAAGGGAGATAAATGCATATCTTCAGAACCTATTTTTGAGACTATGCAATGTCTTGTTTTTTACATCTTGTTGTAGAGAGTATTGTGAACAAATGGAGCTGAATTTTGGGAAACGAAAACATGTTTATCTCAATAACATACTTTCTACAATAACCTATTTCATGTTTTACATATCTATCTCGTATTGAGATATACAAACGTGTCACGGGACCCTAATTTTACAGAGTTTCTAGGGCAGAATGCACAAAGGAAGGAGGTAGTAAGTGGCTTGGAAGCCTCACCATCAATTAAGAGTTGCTATCAAATTCGAATTTCTCTTCTTTCTCACAATGAATCCATAAATATAGTGCCCAATAGATTCAATAGTTTTGAGTGTCCTTTATTTAAGTTCTATTAATGTAAAACACTTTGAGACATTTGTAAAACCAATATTGATATTTTTTCAAGATATTTCAATTTAGAATTTGTATAAATACTTTTTCATTTGAAGTATTTTGGGGTGGATGCCCAGACATTTCTATAGAATTCTTGATTGAAAGACTGTAAAGATATTGTATCACTGATTGGACCAGCAAGTTGGATTGATGAATAAAGACAATATATTTCACAGGATTCATGTGTAGAGAAAAGTGCAGACAAGTATTTTCTCACGTTGTTGTTATCTTTCTTAATGTTTTTCCACAATATTTATGTATATTTGAATATGAATGGTATAACATGGAATGGTATCTTAGAATTTGCTTAATTGTACTCTGTTTTAACTGTTATGCATTTAAATGTTTTCTATTGATTATCTAAGTTAAGGAATTCTTAATTGCCCTTTGTTTTTTATTAGCCTTTGTTCCTCATTTCAATCCTGGTATAAGAATTCTTAATTACTCTCTCACCCTAGTTAAAACCTCTTCACTACTCTCGCCCAAAGACCTGCACTCTACTCTGCTATCTTGCCCTTTGAACATTCCCTTTAGTGAGTTGATCTAGTTCTGTTTCCCTTCTATTGACTCCATAGCCCTACGGTCTAGAGACATCATTCTATCCATTTGTTTAAAGAACCCCACCACCCAATCTTCAATACAAATCAAAACCCCCCTAAACAGTCATAACTGGCCTAAAATTCAAACAAACAAAGCTAAATCATATAGAGAGAGCCCCCTATGAGCCTAGGTTGGCTAAAGCATATGCTCCAAAAGTTTTTTGTGGTTACCTCGGTGACTTCTTTCTTTAACCTTGGGATTTACTGAGTGATAACAGCTTGCAAGAATGATGTCTTATTTTTTCTTGTCTCTAGACTGCAACACTTTCAAATATTTTTGGTGGGTTTTTACGGAGCTAAAAATCCATTAACCAAGGAAATATCGTTGATATGAAGTCCCAATTAGACCTCACTGTAGGTTTTAACCCCGTATAGAAATTACTTGCATACGAATTCTAAATCACAGGAAAAATAAAAATGCGAGAGCATAACACATAAAACACATATACACAGAGATTTCCCATTGGATCTCAAAACCGAGACT
>APFE030873163.1:3592-22928 GCA_000404065.3 Pinus taeda
GACATATCTGTATCAAAAAATTAAAAAATAAAAATAAAATAATAATATTATATATATATATATAATATATATATAATATATTTTAAAAAATTGCTTCCCCGGATTGCTCACCACCGAGAGCTTTCTGAAAATGGTCGCTCCCGCTTCCGCTCCCACTCCCAAGCAACATGGAAACTACAGAACACCCCGCCAAATGACACGAACATCCATTCTACCCCGGACACCTCGGTGAGTCTACCACCTCTGGACTACAACATTGTTGATGACATGAAAAAAAATCGGGCGAACATCAGTTTGTTCAAGTTAGCTAAGATCCAGAGTCAGCGCGACATTTTGTTGCGCGCATTGGGAGAGACAACAACGGACAGCGCAACCTCTACCAGCAAGGGAGCAAGCACACCTCCCGGATCACTTTTTATTGTGCTCAACACGCTCCGGATGGAAGAAGCAAACTCGAGTTGCCCTCCATTCTTGCTATCCTTTGAAATTTTTAACTACAATGTTCACAACTGCTTGGTTGATTCTGGCACGGCTGCCAACATCACGCCACTCTCCATCGCGAAGATCACTGCACAATGGAGTGAGACATCTGTGCGAATCATACAACTTGATCGAACATCAGTACCAGCCATTGGTGAACTATGAGACGTGATCATCTGACTATCTCATGGCAGTCGAGTCCACCAATGCATCAACATAGTTGTTGTGGATATACCGGAAGCATACAGTCTACTACTCAGCGGAGACTGGTCCAGCAAGCTGGACGGATATTTTGCTACAGACCGATCCCACATGTGGCTTCCGTACAAGGGAAAATGCAACCAAATTCGGGTATTTTCCAAGAGGTATATGAAGCACAATGTTACCCCCCTTAACGATGAGAATGAACCGTTGGCCTTCGCAGAACTCATGTTTGGCAACTGCCTTATAGAAACAAAATTGGGGTGTTATCCTGCACAGCCAGCTCCAACCCCACCATACGCACAGTTGGGACTCCTTCCTTGCCCAACTGATGGTAATGGAACATGTACAGTGCATTGTACCAATAGTAGTAGTAGTAGTAGTAGCAGTAGCAACAGTAGTAACAGCAGTACTAGCATGTCAAACAGTCTGTGTATAGACAAGTTGTGGGCCATGGATTTTGACGAATCAAAGACACATGATGGCTCAAGGACTGAGCATATCTCAGTCGCCCAAAGCAACAGAAAATGCATGATTTCAAGCTGCTTGAAGTTTGAGTGCACAAACAACATTGCTGAGTACGAAGCACTCGTGTTGAGCTTACAAAGGACCATCAGCCTCAATGTGGTCACACTCAAAGTGATACTACACCCCGCGAACAATGTTGATGCTTTCAAGGACATAACAACTGATGAAGGTAAGCACAAGCAGCCCCTGAAAACTGCAGCAGAGGGCAAGAAAGCTAAGTTACCGAAAACTCCTAAAGAATTTTCCGGAAATGCGAATCCACGTTTCCGATACATAAACGGATATGATTCGTCTGAAACGCTGTAAAAATGTTTTTGTACCATTTCAAAAAATCTGAAACTTTAGATTTGGAATTGGATACGTTTCCAAGGGATTTAAATTTTTTTGGATCCGTTTCCAGAAACGGATCCACGAAAATTGTGATCAGAATCCACCCTTAAAATGTTAAAAAGCTTGAAAATTTGTATAGCCATAAATAAATAATAAAAATGAAGAAATCAGATTTGCAAATAAACTCACTATAAACAGAGTCTCATAAAGTCTTTTCTAAATCTTTAGAAACAACGACACTCCGTATATTTATCAAGGATTCTTACTAAGAAAAAGATAGATGTTCAAAAATGCAAATAAAAGGGTTTGATGAATGTCTTCGTAAAGAGATTTATTTGAGCGATTAATTTTCATTTTGGTTAAGATTTTGTTAATTGTCATTGATTTTGCTCTTGATTTCATAAATCCCTCCAATATAACAAATCTTCTCTAGCCAATCTTGTGCCTACATATAGTCATGAGACCAAGCTGACATTGAGAAGATTGAAATGTTCAAATAGGTCTTGATGAAATATCCCAAGGATTACATGGGCCTTTTAATTGTCATGCAAGGAAGATAGATACCATCTGCCATGCATGACACGTTCTTTGAAGGAGTTGGACCCGAAAGCACAAACGCTGTAGCATTTCTAATTACATTATTAATGATGATGATAATATGTTGAATGTTATGATAATCACTAATGATGATGATAATATGTTGAATGTTATGATAATCACTAATGATGATGACAATGTTTATGCTGAATTAATGATGATGATTTGTTTATGTTGAATTCATGACGATGATTATGCAATTTTAGATATAGATTCTAAATTCTAAGAGATGAATGGTAATATATATATATATATATATATATATATATATATATATATATATATATATATAATGCATGTCGTTTCCTTGTTGGATTGTATCCTAATATTTTGAATTTGTCGTATCTGTTTCAAACCCCGTATCTGTATCCGTTCTTGTATCTGTTTCAATGCAACTTAGCAAGAAAGGCAACCCCATCCCCAAGTGTGTGGTTTCTCTCAACAAGCTCTACGATTTGCAAAACTTCTGTCAAGGGCCAAGAAACAATGGAACCCACAGGTCCACCACTATGAATGAATAGAGCAACCTCGGAACCAATCACGATCTGAAGACAGTCAATCTCGGTACAAACTACACACCGCAGCAGCAGCAAGTCTTTGACCACTTGATCAAACAGTACCAGGGTGTGTCTGCATGGGCAGATGATGCCCTGAGTACACACTACACGTGAGTAATCCAACACGGGATTCCAGGTAAAGGAGAAGCCAAGCCATTGCAGCAAAGGACAACTAAAACACATATGTCATTTGAACTCCTTATACAGAAAAAATTGGCTAAGATTTTGGATGATTGGATTACTTACAAAGTTCGTCATCATACATGGGTTTCTAATTTAAGTTCTGCACGTAAGAAATCCAAGGAAATCCGCTTATGCATTGATTTCAGAAACTTGAACCGCTCCCGGAATAAAAACAATTACCCATTGCCATCATCTAAGCCTATGTTGCACGCAGTATCTGAAGCAGTGTTGTCGTCTTCACTTAAAGGTCTTTTGGAACAGTACCAAGTTCCAGTAGCGGAACCCGGTAGCCTAATACCGGTCCGTGAGAAGCTTGGCACACACACACCATCTGCAATCACTTGACGGGAGGGTTGACAACCTTCCTGCCAACGGCCAAGATCTCAAGCATTGTTTCCAGTAGGTTGGGCCGCGCCTGTGCCATGTACATAGTCTGCTTGCTGCTTGTTGTTTTCATCTTGTTTGCCTTGCTTACTGTCTTTGTTTTTATTTTGTTTGTTCTGGTTACTATTTTTGTTTACATTAATTTTGTTTGCTTGATACCTTACTATTTTTGTTTCCGGAAATAAGTGTTTCCAACCATTACGTTATGGATTTTGAATAGAGTATGTGGCTGAAATATGAAGACTTGTGACACTGCAACACTTGGCCAATCTTGTGTCTGTCTTCTTTGTGCTTGGTTATGACCTTCGGCTGATGAAGTCTTGACGGAAAATACGAATTGTCTGCAAGGGAAGTTTTGGTCCAACCATGAACCTATGTCCACACTAGGAAGCCCCATGCCTGTACTCAGCCTTCTGCTCTGTGTTCAAGCTCCTCCAACTAGTAGAAACGGAGAAGGGGAAATCTAAACAAGCAAACCTATGTCAGAGGACTTACATGCTTCTTTGAAGAAACAACCTCTTCTACTCTCAATAAGTCGGGATCCCTCTTCCGCCCCAAAAATAAATAAGTGCCCATGCACAGTCCCCTTAAAAAAATACCAAGGAAAAAGAAGAGAAAGGTTTCCTGCACAGAGAGGTGAAGCATGCAACTCCAACGGGGTACTAACCAAGCTCACTGGCAGTGAAGCAATGTGTGTGTTCTTGCATGACTTCGCTGGGTACTGTCCAGGCCTGCTGGCAACGAAGCAACACCAAAGATGAAAACTTATACTCTAAAAATCTTCAACTCGCCAGCTAAACTACCCTTCACGAATTCGAAACACTGTGATCAAGCTGAACTTTTGATTGTGTTTGACTGAGTTGGCAAAAGATGAACCATGTATGTCCATGGAGTAAATGGGGAAGTCGAAGTAACCCGCATAGTGATTCAATACTCCCCGAAAGACCAAGGCCCTGTGCTATCAATGAACCAAAACAAAGAAGTTGGAATTCTACCAGTGTATCACCAAATGTTGTAGCGGCTACAACCACCCTCCAAAATTTTGGCCTGCACCCAATTTCGGGGCCTCCCTTGAGAGTTTCGCTTGATGATTGCACACACTTCGGTTCACTCTGTGAACTCGTGTGAGTCTTCGCATCCGCCTTGATTGTTCTTTTTACCCAAGTTTTTGCATGTTTTTGTCAAAGTCATGCTTGCGACCATGTTCTGGTCATGCTCAAGGTCTTCGCTTCGTGTATACTTGTTGTGTTCGCTATGAAAACATCTGTCGCACTCACACACGGAGTCACATTCACTATCGTGCAAGCATCGCCACGGTCGACCAATGATCAATCACAAGTGTCGCGCTTGTCGCTTGTACCATCAGTCAGTCATGTTGAACATGTGTGTCTGGATGGTTTGAGTCGTCTCGTCATCGAGTCATGTAAGTGTGTGTTTGCAAGATCACATATACATCTTTCACTCGTTCACACACTTAGTCATTTTTGCTGAAGTTCTGACGACTAGACTCCACTTTGACAACCGGACCATCACCCCGCCATCAACTCGATCGACTGTCACCCAGAACAACGCAGAAGCACCAAATAAGTCATTTCAAGCTACGTTCCATGCAAGCAAATCAATCCACCTTCATGCTAGTCAACTAGAGAGTTTGACCCGACAGCCACCCCGAGGCTAACTCCCCTCAAAAATTGCGCAAAGGCTGCAGACCTTGCCTGCTCCGCTGACTGAGAAAATTGCGCAGAAAAGCGGGATAAACACCTAGTGCCTGTCCCAGTCTCCCTCAGAAAATTACGCAATTTTTCCAGCTAGGCTTCCCGACAGTCGACCAGCTGCTCACCCAAAAAATTGCGCAGTTTTCATGAGCAAGCTCTCTACTGCCTAGCAGTGCGCTCAGCTGAGAAACTGCGCAGAGGTGATCAGCAAGCCAGCCTCCCAGCATCAGCATAGTTTTTCCCGCCAATAGACTACCTGTTCCCTCTAGGAATTGCGCAAGTTTTGCTGCCAAGCTCTAGTAGTTGACTACCAGTTCCCCTCAAGAATTGTGCAGTTTTTGCTACCAGTGACCCAATAGCAAACTGCCAATTCCCTCCAGGAATTGCGCAGTTTTTGCTGCCATTGTCCCGACAACCAACTGCCAGTTCCCTCCTGGAATTGCACAGTTTTTGTTGCCAAGCTCCAATTGCCTGCTCGTTCCGAAAATTGCGCAAATTTTGCCTGCCCAGCCTTCCTGCAACCCAGATTGTCCCCCTCAAAAACTGCGCAATTTTGTCCTCCAGTTGAGCTAGACCTCGCAGGCAGTCACTGTCGATCCAGATTGCCCATCTTCATCACCCTGTGACCCTTGTGCAGCTTTCATCAGCAGTGCCAAGAGCCTCCATCCTGCCTCGCAACCTTGTTGCCTCTCTCGATCACCTGCATCCGAAATGATCACTTATCATGGTAGACTAGGAGGTTTTCGAATTTGATGTCGTCTCGTCATGAGTGACTACAGGAACAGGTACACAAACAAACATGGTGTGACGACGAATGGGATGAACGAAGGGAGCACATGCAGAGGGACAAGTTCACCAATAGACGAACAAACGATGCATGCAAAGAGATGTGCTCATGAACAAATGATCATGCAAAGATGTCTTCGCGGACGGACGGATGAGCAAACATGCAAGATGTGCTCACGAACGGACGAACGGACAAGTGTGCACCTTTCGCGAACAGACGAACCTGCCAAGCATTCCAACATACAAGTAATGAACAACGTGCAAAAGCAACATCAAGCGAACCAACGACCATCAAAGACTCTACGACTTTGCCATGCGGAGGTGAAGTTGTGACACACCATGAGGACATACATCACCCAGCAACACTGCAGCTCGACATGCACACTAGCAGTAGCACGAATGTAACAGCACTGTCATGTCGAGTCATGTCATGAGTCATGTCGTCCACATCTCTACTGTGGGCCATACTGTCTATCAATGTAATGTAACGTGGAAGTCCAAGAGACCCACTTGTTATACGAAGAGTCTTGGAAGTCAAACAGTCATGAGGGTAGTCGAACAGCCACAAGGGTCAATTTCACCCTTGGCTATAAATACCCCCTCATTTGTACATGCAAAGGACTTTTTCACCTCAACTCCTCCCACATAGCCAAGAGAGTCTGTAATATTTTCTGAGTAAGTAGTGGCTCCAACATCCTGCCCATAGGGTTAGTGATGTATGGTGTAACGATGTGTCTTGGAACTTTTGCTTAATTCAGAAGCATGCTAACAGGCCAGCACGTTTTCACATATGTATTGTAACTGTTGTAAGACTAATCTTGAACACTTGTGATGCATGTTGCTTTAACTTGTGTTTCACACTTGAACTAATTCACTTGTTGTAATACATAATCTATTAATGAAAATGTGTTGTATATGTTGTTAACGTTGTCCTGCCCGTGGTGGCTATCCCCCCCAGACACCAAACAGACCTTTCACATAAAACTTGCTATAACAACCGTTACGCTCACGCGGACTCATCCGCTGACTGTTGTACGTGTTATCTTCCCTTATGTATTGTGACTGTCGCATCCATGTGGATTGTTCCTCCCGAAGCTGTGCACGTCCTGTTGTGTTGTAAGTTCCTAGCAGAGTTGGGACTTCCTAGCAACCGAATTGGGACTCACTTTCACCCTCTCCCTCTACAATGAAAGAACCATTGACACAAGTAACACTTGCAATCACCAAGCACGCAAACCTCACTTCTCGAAGACAAAGCATACCACTCTCGTGCGCTAACAAGCAAGAGTTGAGGCAAATCCTTAAGATAATGGCAATCGGGCCATCATACCGAATGGGACTCCCACACCAAACTATGTGAGGTCTACTTGGGACTTTATACCGGGGTGATCCCCTAAATGTTGGCAGGTCCAGCACCATCAACAGCCTATTCTATAGCTTATTGCACAAGAAACCAAAGAGCATAAATATATGCATGTTCGAGGTGGTATTGAACATAAGATAGTGTGGCACATTTCCTATTGATTGTAGTGTATATGGTCAGAAAAATGCTTTGTTCCTCTAATGTATTCCTTCAAGTTCCCTAAAGTATTTTCGTCAGTCCCCAAACCACAAAGAAACACCCTACCCAATTATCAGCTAGCCATTGAGAGTATCAAATGGAAGAATATTGTCGATGAAATTGTTTATAAAGTGGTAAGAAATTCCTAGTTCTTCTAAGACATAGATTTCAATGGTGTGAGATACAAAGCCCCTTCCTCTGAAAAACTTAGGATCAAGGTTTGCCTTCATGTGTTGAAGAGATTGATGCAATACCAAATAAGCATTATGCTTCCTGGGCAAGAGCTAGATGCATGATTATGTCTAATGGACAGATTGATAAGAAGAAAATAGCTACTATTAATTTCTTTTTTTGAGAGGGACAATAATTTTGAGAAAGTTTTGATGCATGTGATAAAGTCAAAGGTGACCAACTATACGTTCGCTCCAATGGCACGTGATTCATCCATCAGAACAATTCTGGCACTTGCAACTCAGATGGGGTGGAAGATCCACCAGATGGACGTGAAGATAGCATTCCTCGACAAGGTGGCTTGTCGTTGAGGAAGAGATTTATATGGGCAGCCAAAGGGGTTTGAGACTTTCAGCAAAGACACTCATGTTTGTTTGTTGAAGAGAGCTCTTTATGGGCTCAAGTAGGCACAGAGAGCATGCTACACTCACATTGACAGCTACCTTTCAGGGATTGGGCTTCACTAAGAATGAGGCAGATGCCAACATGTACTACATCATGGTTGGAGGGCTTCTGCTCATTCTAGTGCTGTATGTTAATGATCTTAACTTGACTACAGCACACAGCTTGATCCAAGATTGCAAGGAAAATCTTGCAAGAGAGTTTGAGATGGACATAGGGCTTATGCACTATTCCTTGGGTTGGAGGTATAGCAAGATGACGAGGAAATCTTCTTGGGGCAAGGAAAGTACACTATAGAGATCCTTAGGAGGTTTCATATGCAGGATTGCAGGCCCATGACCTCACCTCTAGTCACAAACTGGAGAAAGGTGGATGCTAGTAGAGCAGAGCGAGTAGATGCCGTGTTGTACAAGCAACTCATTGAGTCGTTGATGTACTTAGTTAACACAAGGCCTGACATATGTTTTCCAGTGAATTAGTTGAGCCAGTTCATGATGGATCCTACCAAAGTTCACTGGGTTACAACTTGTTGTGAAGCATGTTTTGAGATAACTTAGAGGCAAGGTAGATTATGGATTATGTTATAGACAGGTTGATGGAGTGAGGCTTGAGGGCTTCACAAAAGCAGATTGGGCAGGGAGCTCCACAAATCGAAAGAGTACTTCAATGTGCGTCTTCAGCATTGGGTCAGCAGTTGTTTCTTGGTTCAGCTTGACGCAGAGATCAGTTACACTCAATTCAGCAGAGGTCGAGTATATGGCTACTAGTTTGGCAGCACGTGAAGCTATCTGGATGAGGAAGTTGCTTGTGGAACTTTTCAAGCAGAAGATAGAGCCCACTATGATCCACTGTGACAATCAAAGTTGCTTAAACTCTCTAAGAATCCAGTGTTTCATGATCGCTCCAAGCATATTGAAATCAAGTATCATCTCAGGGACTGTGTGCAAAAAGGGATAGTGAAACTACCGTACATTCGAACAGAGGAGTAAACAGCATATATCTTGACCAAGGCATTGGCAAAAAGCAATTTCGTCTATTTTAGAGATAAGTTGGGAGTTGTACAGAATCCCGTCCTCGCTAAGAGGGAGTGTTGAAAATGTAGTTAAGACAATGAATTTGTCTTTATCTAGCATGAGTGCGAGATCTTTGCACCCTCCTTAGGCAACACTCCTCTCTATCCATGCATTTATTTTGTTCTCGAGAACCGACTCCCGATGCCTAGTCAATGTGCTGGGAGTCGACAGGGGGGTGCTAACTTCAATGTCAAGGGGGCTTTTGAGATCAGCAAAGAGCTTCAAGTTCAGCACAGATATATTGAGCTAACACTCCACAGGTTATTCAGGAAGAAACATGACATAGCTGAGGAGCATACCTATATGACAGACTCTGAAGTGCTTGGTAAAATACCTGATTGGGTGCCTAATACTGTGCATACCAAGGGTCAATACAGCGAATACATGCATATTGTTAGATCAAAATGAGGCTAAGGAGGAAATCCTTGTTTTGTTGGACGAGCTACAACTTACAATGAGGAACCTGGACAAGATAATAGACTGTATTCAAGGCCATATGGGCCTTCCCCCAGATCTTGGATGGTCTCCTGACAACAGCATGGAGCCCACTGCAGTGGAAGGTTCAGAATCCTCCATATCCATATGACAGTTCTAGTTATTATGGTTTTTTAAGTTAATTTTGTCGTTCTTTGCTTTCCAAATGAGTTACTAGATCAGGGTTCTTAGCCAAGCAGTACATTCTTTATATTTTTTTATAAACTTTTAGAAACAGTTTGTTTAGATGTTGGAAAAATTGTGGTTCTGTTACAGTTGGGTTTCCCAAGTGGTAGACTAGAGTAAACCATAAATTGCTTTGATAATTATTTCTGAAGCTTAATAGAATTTTACTTTTAAAAAAAGGCCTTAGAAAATAACTAAATCAAAACTGAACCAGTGAAACAAGAAAACCAATCTAACTTGACTAATTGGAAGAAAAAATTGATACAGCAAGGCAATGAAAAACCCAAGTCAATTTGTAACCCAAAAAAGAGAAACCTGTCCTAACCATTGACAGAAAAGTGGGACCCCAAGTTTTGCCCAGAACTTAGGAGGCTGTTGAGGGCTCAACACATGTAAAGGTAATCCCCATGAGATGGAATTTAAAGCCTTCAAAGCACTTCAAAGACCACATAACTTAACTAAGTATATTCTATCTTTTTGAAAAATCAACATGAGTTGCAATTTTTTTAATATGCTCTTGAATTTCTATTACTGGAACTATAATTTACAAAGCATATTATATTTATAAAAAAATGTCGCATATAGAATGCCACCGTGAGGCAAAACCAGAGACACACTAAACATTCTGGCAAATCTAGATCCTCAATAACTACGTGGATGATTGGATCCTTGGTCAGCAGAAAACATTTGGGAAAAAAACAGAAATTCCCTGTCTTGAGCATTGACGAATTTGATGGAAAGTTGGAAACCTCAATGGCCATCTCGATTTTAATGGCCAGCATGTTAATATTTGTTTATTCTTAATTTTATAAAAGATCAACATAAAAATGTGTATGGGAGCAGAGAGACCAGCTATGATGTTTTAATATCCATTTAGTAATTAATAGCAAAATTCACAAAACCCTCATTGCCAAATTTAACAGCCAATTTTATCATATTTTTTTCATGACCATTGGGCTTTGAGGTTCCTAAGGTCAGCCATGTGACCAGCTCTCCCTTCTCTAACTCACTGCTAGGCCTGCCCATCAAGGCTGACCTAGTCCTTTTAGGATTAATGTAACCACAGTACACAGGCTCCCCCTTATATCCTATGGCTGGCAAAGGGTGGCCAGGCCCATCGTACCGTAAATTTTCCTTGAAAGAGTTGTGTAATCTGTTTCATTGGCTTCAACTATTTTCCCGTTTCCTTAGAATTGGCTGGCTAAGGCATATGAGGTGTGGCACTGTGGATTATGCAGGTTTGTCACAGAGGAAGTCCGTGATTAGTGAACCCAACTCAAGCACTTGGAATGACAATGTCACGAGTTCTAATCGCCGGGATGGCGGAGCTAAGAATCGTGAGTAGCGAAGAATTGAAAATTGAACATTCCGGAGACCAAAATATAGAACAAAGATCGAAATGAACCAGGAGATGGGAGAAAGTTGAAACATACCGGCGTGGTAATTGTGAGGCCGACTTCCATTTTCGTGTGGATAGAATGACAGAGGTCGAAATTTTCGGCGGATATTATTTTCAAATTGAAGTATGGTCTTCCTTGAAATTGCGAAGGACCGTGTATAAATATTACAAGTATTATTCGTAATTGTAGAAATTTTAATATTGTTGAATTTGGCCATACAAAAAGTATGGATTTCGTTAAATTGTCGAATTCGGTGAACAACTTCATTTTGAGGTTTTTATGCGGATTGTTTAGGTTAGTAGCCTTTTTTCCAATTATTAGTCCCCATCAAAGTAGGTATTGTAGAGATTGCTTTGTGGTTCAACTTATTCTTATTCTATTTAGCAAATATGTTTTATAATTTTTTTTTATTAAAGAGTTGAGATTTTTGTAATCTATAATATGTTTGTGAAAATAATTTTGGCAAAATCACATAAAAAATCATTTGTCTACGCGTTTCAAACCAATTAGTGTGGTTCTCGTTAGGACAAGTTGAAAATCAAATCTAAGCGGTAAGTTAAATAGGGAATGCAGATCATTGCAATAGCTATTCGAAAGCAACTAGTGTGGTTCTTGTTAGGACAAGTTGAAAATCAAATCTAAGCGGTAAGTTAAATAGGGAATGCAGATCATTGCAACATTTATATTTGACGGACAATGGATAAAAAAGTCTTCTAAGAGCTAGATTTGACCAAAACCCATGGGAAGGGTTAAAGTTGTTAAAAAATCTTTTAAATAAATTATTGAAATAAATCTATATTATTATTAATATTATTATTCTTATAATTAGTATCAATATTAGGGAATAATTCTATTAAGAATAATATACTAATATTAAAATTCTTAAACCTAGGGTAAATCTCATATTTAAAGTGACCATTGTTAACAATATCATTGTTAACTTCACAAATAAATATTATTACTATTATTAATAATAGTCTAGGTAAAAAATAATAGTAATATTATTATTATTAACTTCAAATTGATATTACCAATAATAATAGCCTAGGGTAAATAATCCAATATTACTAATTTATAATGTGAATAATTCTATTAAAAGACTAATATTATTATTAGTCACTATTGTTACTATTTTTATTAGTTATCATGTTAATGATAATAGCCATATTTTTATAACTTTTATTATAAGGGTAAATTCATTTCTAAAAATAAAAGTGACTTAACGTTAAAAATATATTAATAAGATAATACTAATAATATAATAGTCTAAGGGTGAAAAATTCATTTATTACTAATTATAATAATATTTCATTAAATAGTAAATAAATACAATTAAAACCTGATCAAGGGAAGATATAAGATAACAAAGGACAAAGGAAAGCTTAAGAAACCAAAAGGCCAAGGAAAGGAAAAAAACGATGAACGGGATGAAGAGGCTAGGAAGAAAGGGCTGGGATCCAGCAACTACTAATCTTCCAGTGGTCATCCTTATTGAGATTATTAGGCTTTTTTTTCGATTTCAAGGGCTTCCCTAAATTTTCGATGGTGAAAGTGCGCAACTTTCGCAATAACACAAGCCTCTTCGATACAAAAATGATGTTTAGTCTCTCAGCATACTCTACAAGGGCAGAGGACTTGGCCTTTCCAAGCTTTAAGTCTGCCGAGTGCTCACTAATCTTTTGATTAATAGAACAATCAGTCTAGCCACTATTTTTTTATATTAATTATAATTTTTAAAAATCATATTTTTCAATTTGAAAAACTATTTAATATTTAAGTTGAAATTTTAATTTTTTCATTAGTGTAATAAATTTAATTTTAATTAATAAAAATAAATAATTATTATTGTAAATAATAGTAAGACGATTTTTTATAAACAAAATATTTACCTTAAAAAATAATAATAAATATCCCATAAAAATAAATAAATAAATAAAACTACTAACTATTTACATTTAACATTTATTTATTATTATGGATGTCATTCTTTATTCTCTATATATAGAGATTATGTACATATTAAGTATGGTAATTCAAGTTGTTCTCGTACAATTTGAACTTTGCAATTTCCAACTATACATAATCAACGTTTGAACTTTGCAATTTCCAACTATACATAATCAACGTTGGGTAGTCCCTCTTATTGATGCAAGTAGAGATATATTTAATTTCACTAATAGAAATTATACTTTAAATTTAAAATATTATTAAAATATAGAATGTTAGCATTGGGAATATTTTTTTTAATGCCAAAATATATTTTATAATGATTTTAAATTAAATATTTTTAAATAATAAAATATTACTTTATTCAATTTAGTATTTTTAATTTAGGTTTTGAATGAGTAGATAATGTTATACTTAGGTGGCAGAAATTTTTAATGATTTTGGTTTCTTGAAGCTTGATTGTGGCTTAGATAAGGGATAAAGATATTATTGGCTTATTTATACTTTGAAGACTTTTCTCACTGAGAATTCCAAATCCCAAAGGAAAAATATAGTAGTCATTTTTTGTTTATTATTACGTGCATTCAAAGCACTAAATTTAGTAGCAATAATAATTGGATCCAATTGCAAATTTGCATTTAAAGCTTAGTTTTGGTGCAGTTTTATTATTTGCATTAAGGCATCAGATTTATTAGCAAGGATGAGTGGTTCCAATTATTTTGGTCTATTTTGTCACTAAGCAGTGGTAATGAATACTTAATAGTAGTGATAAGTGGATTAGCGATTGCATATTTGCATTTGGGTCTATGTTGTCACTAAGCAATGGTGATGAACACTTGATGCATGTCTAGTCAATTTAACATCTTAAATTGTTCTACATAAATTATCAATCCGGGTATCATAAACTGATGAAGTGTGGTGCACCATATGTGTTTTATTAACCTTTTTCTTACTTCATTGTTTTATAATTTATGTTGTTTTTGGGGTTTTGTTCTTGTTGGTTTCAAGTGTTTAATGCAAATGAAAATCCTATTCTAAGGTCTTAAGAATACTTTTAAAGGTCAAGTATGGATGGAGATTTCAAGACAAGGTTTATGTCCCTTATGGTAACTTCCAAAACTTAGCACTTCAAAAAATCTTGAAACATGTTATTGATCAAATCAGTACTTGACAAAAGTGTAAATATGCAACTACTTAAATCAAACAAAAGATGAAATATTGATCATGAAGTCGCTATCTCTGCTGCCCATCTAATTACAGAAATAAAATCTAAACTATTGCACTCAAACAAACCAAAAATTACAGACTAATGAAAGTAAGATCAATTTACTTCACTTATAATCCAATAGCTCGCCAAGTAGCTTTTCGGGGTTAAGCCATGGCTCCAGAGATAACATCAAATATCATGAAGAACTTGATATCTAAACTACCTACTTGCAGAATGAAAGTAAAATCAAATCACTTCACTTATAATCCGATAGCTCACCAAGTAGCTTTTCGGTGTTAAGCCATGGCTCCGGAGATAACATCAAATAACATGAAGAATTTGATATCTAAACTAGCTAACAACAGCAAATAAATAAGACTGAAATCAAAGCATAACTGAAATTGAAAAGCTTAAAAAAAAGGTTCAGTAGAGAGGCAAATCTCATGTCACTATTTGATACAAAAACTACATTAAAAAGCTCGAGCAAAAACTAATAAGAAAATACGAGAACATGTAAAGAAAAACTAATCTACAATCAACCGATTGAACACACTTGCATGAATTAAAATTGCATGAATGGAAAATCTAAACTATCAAACTTGAAAGCAATAAAATGAATGACATACATGAATGAAATCAAAGCAAAATTACAAAATAAAATCTACTCTACCTTACAGTCTAATGTGCTCCATGACATCTACTTCACATCTCCTTCCATGTTGAAAACATCAAAGCTTTATTCAAATTCTTCAAAATTATAAAGTACAAGAAAGCTCTCCAAAGCTTTCCAAAGCCATCAGAGAAGAACTACAAACTCCAAGCTAAGCTAAGACTAACAAATGAAGGAGAGAGATCTCCTATTTATACAAAAATATGAGAGTCCATCTCATTAATGAGAGTCCATGAATCTCTCCCTCTACCTCTAGAGTCATAATCAAAATAGGAACTGATAAGACACATGTCTTCTTAGAGTTTCAATACAATTAGGAGATGTGACACATATCCTCGTGATCCCATGATTCTTTCCACTCAAATTCGAATTTGGTCTTAGAGTTCCACACAAGGGTCTTCTAGAAGCCTCCTTTTGACCTACACATGTCAACAATCTCAACCCACTTGTTAGGTATAAGCATATGCACATTATTTTCTAATTTTTAACCACAAATTCACTTAAAAATGCTAAGAATTAATAAAGTTTGGAAAAACATAAATGTGGCCCAATGATAATGAAAGTGGGATGAATGTAGTGACATAGTAGTGAAATTGAGGTGAAATGGAGGTTATATAATGGACATAATAGTGAAAGTGTAATGGAAATGAATGACATTTCAAGACCCAACAATGCATGGAAAGAGGAACATCACACTTAAAAGGATGTGCAATGATAAGATAACATAGCTTCAACATTTAATGGTATATTGGCTCAATTGTAGAATAGGGCTTTAAATTAAGATTGTTAGCATGAATGTGATATTTCCTTAAACTAGTAAATAATTCTTTTGTGTGCTTTATTTTATGTATTTTTATGGATTTCAAATTATATTTATAATATTCAAATCTATAGAATAGGCTTTGACACTACGAGTTGTCTTTGATATTCAAATCTAAAAAATAAGCATGGGTGGCAGGAGCGGTGCGTAGGGGGTGATATATCACCCTAAAGACAAAGAGGAAAATTGTTATGCTTTGAGCTAAACACCACAAAAAAAATAATGTTGTAGAAGCTTACATGCTTTACCAAGGTTTAATCCAACTAACAAATATGAATGTCCAAGAAGCGACTCTATTACAAGATTCTACCACAATATTATATCACCTGTATTCAGGGTTGCTTCCCCTAGATTCAAGATTCAAGAACATCTTCTATAGAATTGTAAGTCTCTACAATAAAATTACTCAAAAGCAATGCTTCCATATTACGCAAATAAACAATTCGATAGCTTATCACATGGTGAACATAGGCGTGAATTTGAATAAGGCTAGGTTGGTGTGGAGAGGAGTAAGGGGTTATGCCCCACTTCCCTAGCCATTATTTTTGTGTCTCATTCAATGAATAATAGATGGCACTCCCTCAAGGCAGCGAGGAGGTGCCACAAGTCTTTCGTAGGTAGTGTTTTAAATGGAGCAGTCTCGTGTTTAAACAAGCCACATGATCTATCTCTCCACAACAAGGGGAATTTAATGGCTTTATGCTCGATCATGATAATGATAGGAGAAGGTACGAAAACAAATTCAGGAGTTTATGGAAAGGATGGGATAGCTATGATGAGAATTTTTTGTGATATGAGGATTGATAGCACTTAGAATCAATTCATCAAGTTCATTGGTCTAATTGAATTCGTTGGAGAATATATGACAATGATAATGCCTCGGTAGCATAAAAATGGAGATCAATGAAACATGAATGGTGTACATGGCCTTATAAGAAGGAAATCATTGATGATTATGCTTCTTTAAGGGAAGGAATCTCTCCATAATTTTTATAAGGTGGTTTTTGTGTCATCCTAATTGTGGAGGGACTCTATAAATGTCTAGCAGAAAGGGTTATGATGGATTTGTGTGTGGAGAAATTGTATGTTGGCCAGACATCATCTCTCCTTGGTGTTGTTCATGTGCAGGGTGTTTTCCTTAGGCTAGAGTTTATTCCCATTGGGAATGTGTTGTAGCGGCTACAAAACCCTCCAAAATTTCGGCCTGCACCCAAATTCGAAGCCTCCCTTGAGAGTTTCACTTAACAGTTACATACACTCGAGTTCACTCTGTGAGCTTGTGTGAGCCTTCGCACCCTCCTTGCTTATTCATTCCACCCAATCTTTTGCATTTTGATGTTAATATCTTGCTTGCGACCATGTTTTGGTCATGCTCAAGGTCTTCACTTCATGTGTACATCTTATGTTCACTATGAAAGCATCTGTCGCACTCACACACGGAGTCACATTCACTATCGCACAAGCGTCGTCATAATCGATCAACGATCAATCATGAGTGTCGCGCTTGTCGCTTTCACCTTAGGTTAGTCGTGTTGAGCATGTGTGTCTGGTTGGTTTGAGTCGTCTCGTCGTCAATTCATGTGGGTGTGTGTTTGTAAGATCACATTTGCATCTTTCACTCGTTCACACACTTAGTCATTTTGTTGAAGTTCTGATGACCAGACTCCCCTCCGATAGCTAGACTATCACCCCGCCATCAACTTGATCGACTATCACCTAGAATAACGCAGAAGCACCAAGCAAGTCTTTTCAAGTTGCGCTGCTTGCAAGCAATTCACTCAACCTTCATGTTGGCCACTCGGAGAATCGGACGTAGTAGCCACCCCAGGACTGACTCCCCTCAAAAATTGTGCAGAGGTTGCTGACCTTGCCCGTTTTGTAACTGAAGAAATTGTGCAGACAGGTCGGACAGAAACCTAGTACCCGTCC
The DNA here is from genome assembly GCA_000404065.3 of Pinus taeda. Lineage (NCBI taxonomy): Eukaryota > Viridiplantae > Streptophyta > Pinopsida > Pinales > Pinaceae > Pinus > Pinus taeda. The sequence goes on from APFE030873163.1 coordinate 21,254, forward strand.
TTATCTCCCTTCGAAAATTGTGCAGTTTTTCTAGTCAGTCCTCCCAACAATTGACCGACTGTTCATCCCAAAAATTGCGCAATTTTTCCAGTCAATCCTCCCGACAGTCGACCGGCTGCTCATCCAGAAAATTGTGCAGTTCTCATGGGAAGGCCCTCTACTGCCTAGCATTCTGCTCAGCTCAGAAATTGTGCAAAGATGATCAGCAGGCTGGCCTCCCAACCTTAGTGCAGTTTCTATCGCCAGCAGTAAACTACCAATTCCCTCCAGGAATTGCACAGTTTCTGCTACCAAGCTCCCAGCAGCTAACTACATGTTCCCTTTGGGAATTGCACAGTTTCTGTTGCCAATGACCCAATAGCCAACTGCTAGTTCCCTCCAGGAATTGCATAGTTTTGGCTGCCAAGCTCCTGACCAGTTCCTCCAAAAAAACTGGGCAATTTCTGCCTATTGATCCTCCACGTAGCCCGGCCTGTTCCTCCATAAAATTGTGCAAATTCTGCTGTCAAGCCCCTGTTGCCCGCTCATTCTAAAAAATGCATAGATTCTGTCTACCTTGCCTTCCTGCAGCCCAGATTGTCCCTCCCAAAATTTGTGCAGTTTTACCTTCCAGCCGAGCCAGACCTCGCAGACAGTCACTGTCGACTTAGTTTGCGCATCATCGCCCAATGAATCTTGCACAGTTTTCATCAGCAGTGCCCCGAGGCATCATCCCGCCTCGCAACCTTGTTGCCTCTCCCAATCACTTGCATCCAAAATGATCATGTGTCATGGTAGACTATGAGGTTTTTGGATTTGATGTCATCTCATCATGACTGACTGCAAGTATAGGTACACCAACAAACATGGCGCGATGATAAATGGGATGAACAAAGGGAGCACATACAGAAGGACAACTTCATCAATGGACAAATGAACGATGCATGCAAAGAGATGTGGTCACGAACAGATGATCATGCAAAAAGGTGTTCGCGAACTGACGGACGAGCAAACATGAAAGATGTGCCCACAAACGAACGAATGAACAAACATGCACCTTTCACGAAAAGACGAGCCTGTCAAGCCTTCTAACATACAAGCAAGAAGCAACGCGCCAAAGCAACATCGAGTGAACCAACAACCATCGAAGACTTCGCGCACTTTTCCAGGCGAAGGTGAAGTTGTAACACACCATGAAGACATCCATCACCCAGCAGCACTGCAGCTCGACATGCACTCCAGTAGTAGCACGAATGTACCAGCAATGTGTTATAGACATTTTTGGGCACTGCAACCCCAATCATAAATGTCCATAAACTAAAGGCTCCTAAGTCCCTAAAAGTGTTGCTTCACTCCCTAAAGAAACAAGGTCAGCTAATTACATCATCCCCCAGAAGTTCTCCACAGAAAACTGCTCAGAACTCGTCAAAGCTGGACCATACGGAATGCCCAGTGCAGAGGGTGCGATGTATCTCACCTACTCAGTAAAGGGTGCGATGCATATTGAAAAGCCCTTCTGTAGGGTGCAATGGGCGAGAATGGACAAATGGCAGAGACAGTTTGCGAGCTGGAGGATCATAAAATCTTCTAGAAACTTCTCCTCTGACACTTGCCTCTCTGAATTCGCCCAGGGATGAGTAAGAGATCATCAATATCCAAGTGGAATCAAGAACTATCAGAGAGAGGACACTAATCA